>JAXBDA010000332.1:0-93405 GCA_036023075.1 Gaultheria prostrata | reverse complement strand
TTAGGTTCACGTTCGGCTCATTTATGGAACGAGCCTAATATTGAGGTTCAAGTTCAGTTCGTTTAGTAGTCGAATCGAACTCGAACGAGCTCTTACCGAACCGAGCCTCGAATAGTTCACGAACGGCTCAGTTCATTTACAGCCCTAGTTGTGCTTGTGCCACTATACTAGTTAAGTCGCCCCTTTTCAGAGTTGTTCTACTGGATATGGCTGAGGACGAGTTTGGTCCGATGGCGAACGCGCCGCTAAAAGTTTCCTTTTGAGCAAGAGCTTATGAAGTACATTCTGTGTTTATTGAGGAAGAAGAAAAATCATTCACAGCCACGAGTAGAGAATGCAATTCCTTCTTTCTTTCTTCTCTTTCAAAATGAGCTCGAGACCACGTTTTTGTAATATGTGATTGGAATTTCTACGTCTTTAGGGGTGATTTGGCAAAATAAAATAAACTTGTTTTTTGGTTTATTTGGGGGGAATAAACCGGAATAAACCACAGTGGTTTGGCAAAAAAACAGGAGTTGTTTTTTGGGTGGAATAAACCGGAATAAACCACAGTGGTTTGGCAAATAAACCACATGAATTCTCTTTAAACAATGGAATAAACCACAATTTGAACCAAAGGTGTTTTTTGGTTTATTGCTACATAAACCAAAAAACAAGTTTATTTTTTTTTGCCAAATCACCCCTTAGTATAATAGGAGTAGATAAATAGAAATGTTTTTTTCCTACATTTGATTTGCAGAAATTCAGAACTAGTTAATTTTTTTCCCTTATTACAGATTCATCTTCGACGGCAAATGAAATGTTTGTGCTTAAAATACATTACCTAACAGGTTTTTTGCAAATGATTTATGACAGTCGGTGGTTTCATAAATCACCACCACCAAACCAACTTATGATTTACAAGACATTACCTATAGCTTCGACGTTGCGAGTTTTATCAGGTCCTTCCTAAGTATCTTGCCAGAGGGATTCTTCGGGACGGAAGCTATAAACGCCACTCGCCTGATTCTCTTATATGGAGCAACCTGTTTTCCAGCTTATTAGGTTAAATTCAGTTTCATTTCCACAAGGAACGCCAAATACTGAAATACTAGTGAAATGTAGAGAATTTCAATTGAGATTTATTAGTTTAGGCATTCAATCACCTGTTTGGCAACAAAGTCCATGATAGCATTCTCCGACAAATTGCTTCCACTTTTTCGTACCACGTACGCCATCGGATACTGCCCAACCTCCCTATCGGGAAACCTGAGATGCAACCAGACATTAGGTAAAATTCATTGCTCTACAAGGGAAAATCACTCATTTTCACAATTTTGGTTAATTGGTTTCAGCATGTGAGAATCTTCGGAGTGGAGTGGGGAAAACGATTGGTTTCAGCATGTGAGAATCACTCATTTTCACAATTTCGGTTAATTGGTTTACAAGTTCTTCACATCACAAACATGAAGGAGAAAACTTACGGTATCACAGCAGCATCAGCGATTTCTGGGTGAGTAAGCAATAAAGCCTCTAATTCTGCTGGCGGGACCTACAAAATCAAGTGGCTAAATTCTATTAGTCTTCCGTTGAAACTTAGCACATTTTTGTCGCAGGTTCTATTGCGACCACAGATGCACTAATGGCACTATATACTTTCCATCTTGTTTGAAATTAAGTTACGGAGTTCCATGAAGAATGACCATAGAAGTTCCGATCACCTGATATCCTTTGTACTTGATGAGTTCTTTCAACCTATCAACTACGAAAATGAAACCATCATCGTCGATGTAACACACGTCTCCGGTTCTCAACCATCCTTCTGAATCTAATGTGGATGCAGTTGCTTCAGCGTTACTGAAATAACCTGCAACAACAGCAGCATTACTAGCGTAATATTTCAGCTTGAAGTCATTGTATGAACTTCGAACTCACATGTCCTGCTTCATAGAAAACTAGCCTAAAACATCAAAAAAGCTTGTGGAATGCAAATTATAGGCAACATACAAAGAACAGACCAGTGAAAAGCCAGTGTCGTATTGGGGCTGAAATTTAGAATACATGAGTAGCTGTCTCACCCGTGTGCATAAGCAATTAAGCACTTGTTTGAAGGCACCGCTAAGAGATATCTCTGGTGAAAAAACAGTTGCATGATGTGAGTACGCCCCACCCGCACCCGGACAATTCAGCCCAATGGAACTAATCTAAGGTCCACCAGACAGAGAAGATTTACCTTAGCAAATGCATCGAGTTAAATTTAAATTTTTATCCCAACGTGGCAAGTTTTAGATTCGGCAGTGATCGGGAGAACGCCTTAATTGCCACAATCAAGTGCCCGCATTGCCTCACTCCCGTTAAGCCACAACAATCAGGATTAGTTGAGATCAATACCTGGGGTGGCGGGACAATTCTAACTAAGAGCCCAGATTATTACAATTAGAAGGTGGGATTCACATAAGAGATATGCCATTAACCTGATTCCTTTTAAATCATCTTTCCACGGTAAACCACCCTTCTCACTTGTATCGCACTAGACCAGCACCGGCTTAATGTCTAACTTGTCACAGAGTATCAATCTGGGATGGGCCTGGAACCCCCTCAACAAGTAAGATTGTGGAATGACCTACGCTTGCAACAGTGTGTTTCTGGGCAAGTATTTGATGACTGCTTTCAACCTATCAATTTTTCCAGTGTAGTTCTTACAGTATACCATATAAATGATCATATGTCAATTTATAAAGAAAGTGAGTCAAGTGACCTCATTTTGTTTTCAATATATACAATACCACTATATGGGAAGAAAAATTACAAAGAGAGTGGAACAAAATCAGGCAATTAATAGTTACTTGTTGTGAGTTTGTGGAATTTTTTTTATTTTTTTTTTTAGTGTGACCCATAAATAGATATGCAGGTAAGTTCCTCCACATAAGTATCACCTAGTCAGGAGTCAGGACGCACTCAAGTTGGAACCGAAGCTAAGGTCTCGCTGAGGGCTATTAGTGTCAAACAATATGTTTAACTTCACCAATCCTCAATAGAGATTTAACTTCAAAAACTTAAGCGAGGAGCCAAGGACTTTCGAGTACTTTGTTATCAGTGATGTCGAAGGTTTGTTTGACCCTATCCAAGAGATATTTCAAAATGCATGTATGATGTATCATTAAGAATTTTAAAAACACAGAGATGAGTCTTGATCCTTTCTTCAATACCAATCAGTGCAATCATGATAGATACCAGCTGATTAGAAATAGGCCTGAGGCATAGGAAAATGCATAACAGATTATATCACACTATTAAGCATGTGAATCACAGCATAGAAAAATGCAAAACATATTCTCAGACACACACCAGAAACCCAGAGAAGAAAACAAAGTGCAACCCAATGAAAAAAAAAACAGAGAGAGGAAACTATTAGCTAACCCCTGTTACCATACCTTTCATAATGGTGGGACCTCTAAGCCAAAGCTCACCAGTCCGATTAACCGGCAACGCCTCTCCACTCTCCGGATCAACAATCTTAGCCTCCATATTCGGTGACAATAACCCTGCAGTCCCATACCTCCTACTCTCCTCCAATGAATCTGTCGATGCCCCAATTCCCGTCGACTCTGTCAACCCATACCCTTGAAGAATATCCACCGTTGGATACTTCTCCACAAACCCCTCAATCACCTCCCTACTCAATGGGGCCCCACCGCACAAAACCGATTGCAAACTCCCAAAATCGTACTTCCGCTTTATCTGGTCCGCTCCGTTTATCATAGCCACCAGAATCGGCGGCACCAGCGGTAAATCTGTAACGCGGTATTTTCCGATCGATAAAAACATCTCGTCCATCTCAAATTTCGAGAGAACCACGACCGTTGATCCGGATGCAAGTAGGCCTGTCGCGAATGCTACTAAGCCGTAGATGTGAAACATAGGGACGGTGCACATGAAAACCTGCTTTCCTCCTTCTGAATCAAACCGGCTCAAAACAGTTTGAACCATCGCAATTAGGTTTTTGTGCGACGATACAACACCTTTACTAGCCCCTGTTGTTCCCGATGAGTAAAGCAGAGTCGCCGTGTCGTTCTGAGTCACTCGCTCCTTGATTCGACTCTCGCTTGGTTTCTTATTCATCATTTCCTCCAATGTAGTCACAATTTTCACTGAAGTAGAATTGTAATTAGGTGTTGTTTGATAAAACTAAAGCTGAAAGTTGAAAAATTATGTACCAAAGCTGAACTCTTTAAGCAGAAAAAAAGTATGCTAATAATGTTAAGACTTGTATTTTAAAAAACTATTAGTTTAATAAAAAGACAAAAAAAAAATTCAGCTATATTATTATAACTTGTGTGTTTGTGGTGGCAGTGGAAGGGTGGCGGTAGGAGGCGTGACTCCGTATGGTGGTATGGTGGTGGTGGCAGCAATCCGAACCGTTGATTGCGCAATCAACGCCTCGGATGTCACACTACAAACATGTAGTGCGGCGCCGCACTACACGATCCCCAATTCCCGGTGACAATGGTTGTGGTGAAGATGGCGATGGTAAGAGGTGGTGCTGCTGGTGACGAAGATGGCGGTAGTGGTGGAGCCTGGAGGGATCCCGGTAGTGGGGGATGGTGCTGGCGATGACGGCAACAAGTGGTGGTAAAGAGGTGGATGATTGTAACAGTGATAGTAGAGGCTGTGGAGTGGTGGTGAGGAGAGATGGTGACAGCAGAGGCTGTGGAGTGGTAGTAATGAGTCTAATGACGGAATGGTGATAGAAGTGGTGATGGTAGTAGTGGCGGAATGGTGATGATAGTTGTAGAGGGAATGAAGTGGTGGTGGTGGAAGTGAAATGGTAGTGGTGGTTGTCATGGTGATGACGCCGATCAAGAATGGTGGTGGTAGCAGGGGAAGGAGGAGGTAACATGTATTCATTAATTCAGTCAGAACAGCAAATAAGGTGAGACTAGAGACAATAAAAAAAAATAGATTAATCTAGACACTATACATATATTTGTATATATAAATATATATTCGCTATATCATATAATCAAAATGCAATAAAAGTATATGCACAATTAAATGAAACAAATGCAATTATCCTAGATTTTAAAATTTTAGAAATATTACAACCTATCCATTGTCATTGTGATATACACATGCATGCAGTAAGCAATCACAGCCGTTTGTTCGTCTAAATAAAATTATCTTCCATATAAAATACTAATCTATTATGTAAGATAATCCGGACTTTAAGATAATTCGGACGGTTGATTGCCAAAACATAAAGTTGTAATTGCTCATTGCTCCCCGAGTCTATACTACTTCGCCCGAAATTAGGGTCTAAAAAAAAGTTGCTTCGAAGTTTTCCATCTAGAACTCTTATTACTTTTTATTATAATTTCTAATTTCTAAATTTATCGAAAGACTATATGAATCCAAACAAACTTAACGTAAATTCAATATAAAATGAGAACAAGGGAATAAAAATACCGAAAAAAAATTCAGGCAAAGGGACCTTAGAATTACCGGTTCCATTGAATTTCTCCTGGCCGATGAGAACAATTGGGAGGTTTGAGTGGGCGATTTTGGGGACGAGTTGGGGAATGGTGAAGGCGAGGACGGGTTTGGAATCGGCGATCTGTTTGGCGATTTCTTGAGTGGTGTTCAGTGGATTAGTAGTGGTGATAACGCCGCCGAGGGAGATAATGGAGAGACAGACGATTGGGAAGAAGATGGAGTTAGGAGAGAGGAGGAGGACGACGTGGCCTTTCCGTATTCCCATGGCGGAGAGGGCGGAGGAGACAGAGTCGACGGCGGACCAGACGTCGGAGAAGGTGAGGTGGCGGCCGGAGGAGGCGTCGATGAAGGCGATCTTGCCGTGGTGGGCCCGTGATGAGATGAAGGTGGTGACGTCGAGAGATTCATTGGATGGTAGAGGGATGGGATTGCGTTTGCTGTAGAAAGTGGAGTTTGATTTGGAGAAGCCGCTTCTTGGGTCGATCATCGGAGGACGGGTGCTATCGTGCGCCATGGGTGAAGCTGCGCAATTTGCTGGTTGTAATCAATTCCACTGAACTGCAAGTGTTGTGGGTTTGCTGTTGACTTTAATGAGTTGCCTTTGGACCAGATTAGACCGGGTGGAGTGCACCAGATTTGTCCTCGTGTAAGAAAGTCGAAAATACATTTAACACGTGTTTTTGCTACCTACATTATTTCTTTTTCTTTTTTTTATTCAAATTTTTCTTGCATTTAATGTTGTGTTAAACTTTTACGGATAATTAATTTTTTTTTTTTTTATAAACGGATATCGGAGTCAGCTTGGGAACACATCGACTAATTGCGGAGCCCTGGAGGTAACGACCGTGCATAAACCGTGGTAGCCCCTAGAGTTTGCTGGCTAGGAGAATCGAATCTCAGACCTTAGGTGGAAGTAAATCCATAAGTCTCAAGGCAATATCATTTTGCCAATCACTTGGGGTTATTGATTCTTCTCGGCGAAAGGAACTAGAAAAGTAAAAAATTTGTGATTCAAACTTAGTTTTTTTTTAATAAAGACAAAATTCAGCTAAAAAGTTACTAATATTTTTGGCTTCTATACAATGAATTTGAGTTTGGAACATAATTATTTTTTCTCGTTGTGAAAAATCAATAACCCATGAAATTGTTTGACACGAAACATAAAAAATACAAGAAAATTTTGAATAAGGACAAAACTTAAAAATAAACAAATAGCTTATTTAGCCAAAATAGGACAGTCATCGGCGGCTGGGAATCTGTCAAAGGCCAAGCCTCTGGTTGGGCCTGGTGGACATAATAAGCCTGTTATATGGCCAATCTTATTTTTAAGTCGCCGAATTTGTACTAGATGAAAACAATGAAGTTGGCCCAAGAAAGCATTTGGAAACCTTCTTGGTGGAGTAATATTTACGGCCCGTCGATCTGTGTAACCACACTGTACAAGTGTAGGAAACCATCCCAAGAGATACCTGAATATGTGATATAGGATTGTTGTAGGAAAAAAAAATGAAGGTACCTAAAAAGAACGGGGCTTATAAACGAGTCGAACAAATTGAACACAAAATTATTAAAGTTTGATTTGAAATCTTAACAAATTATGTAATTACAAAGTATGGAAGAGTACGGAGAGAAAGTCATTCCATCTTGCACCATGGGAGGAATGGTTCGATCATGATGAAGTGTGGAGGTGGGTAGAATGATGATGTTGTGTGGAAGTAGGTTGAGGTTGGCTTGAGCTCAATCAAGTGGCTAGGTTAGTGTGATCATGGCTAAGGTAAATTATCTTTTGAGTACAATTAGATTAGTGAAATTCAAAAATAGGGTCTTGGTCGATTCCCACAAGATTTGTCCTAGTAGAAATCTAGTTAAATTCTGATTGAAGGCGAAGAACGCTATATATGCACCAGAGCAATTGGGAAATATTCAAGTACCTAAAAGAGCTATGTAATCACATAATTATACATTTAAAATAAGAATTACTTATTTTGATTACTTAAAAAATTAAGAATATTACCATCAATCTTAGTAATCTTGTTGGGAAAAATATGACGACAATACAAAATTCTAGAGAACGGTTTCATTACACGATAAACTGAAATATAGAATTACAACTTGTTGAACTGAATCGAAATAGTATTAAATACACGAGTACGAGATACAAACAGTACTATCGAAATAGATCTGAGTCCTGTGTTAGACACAATAGCCTTAAAGATAGTTTCGTCGCCTATTGTGGGTATTGTAGGATACGTCAGCGTCTATCTCCCAGGATAAATCGACTAGACCACAACCTTTGGAACACCTCCATCGACTGCCTTGACGAACTGAACGTGACTCTCTCTCTCTCTGTCTCTCTGTCTCTCTCTCTCTCTCTCTCTCTCTCTCTCTCTGTGTGTGTGTGTGTGTGTGTGTGTGTGTGTGTGTGTGTGTGTAGTGCCAAATAGCCGAATGTCTATGTAGAACACGGATTTCTTTTGTTGAAAGCAATTCAAGATTGCACAATATGTATACAAGCTCATGACCTTTGTGATGCCAAAACAAGAAACTGCCACAATGAATTTGAGGAGTGAATTCAGCCATTATATTCACATCATGGGGGAGTTACAGCCGCATCATTAACTCACGTGACCAGAATTGATGAGTTATCGGATGAAACCCTTTAGTTACCTCAAGAGATCCTCTGATTGCCTCAATTTTATTCATCCGAATTTCCAACAATTCTCACCAAACCAACAAATTATAAGACATGCGTTTCCTATAGCTTTGAGGTTACAAGTTTTATCAAGTCCTTTCGAAGTATTTTGCCAGATGAATTCTTAAAGACAGAAGCTGTAAACGCCACTCGCCTGATTTTCTTGTAGGGAGTAACCTGTTGCCAAATAAACATGTTAAGGCAAAAGCTAGAAACCACCCTGTGGGGTGGTTAGTGGTGTATACCGCGCGCGCGTAAGAGTATGTTGTTCTCCCCTATGAGGCTACTTGTAATAGCCTAATGACTAAAGTAGCCCCGTAAGAGTTTATACTCCTCTCTCCCGCACAACGTCTTCCGAATTCGTACAAACTCAATTATTTATTTATTTTTTTTTACCTTAAAAAGGGTGGCAAGGGGCAATTTGTGTAGCAACTCTCCTTATACGTGACTTTAGGAGTTCCCAACCCGTTTTAAAATATCCCATTTGAGTCATAGTTACTGCTCAGAAAGGTGAGTCTGTCACCACAGCACACCACCTAGGTACTAGATGGACTAAAGGTCATCCACGCTAGTCCCGCAATTGGCGAGACTCGAACCTGGATGGATCATGTATGAGAGGAAGAAAGCACTTAAGTTCACTCACCTTTTGGCGAGACTCGAACCTGGACGGATCATGTACAATAGGGAATGAGCACTTAAGTTCAACCGCTTTTGCCATACAGGCTATCACCTTTGGTGCACATTTCTCTCAAACACTCCTTCCAAATTCAAAACAAATTATTGCCGCAATCCAAAAAACCAAAAAGCCAAAAAAATTAAAATGAAAAGCTAAAAAATAGGCTCTCAAATACCCCCTAAATTTAAACTTAGAGCATCATTGTTATCCAAACCTATTTTTCTACTTTTTATCTTACAACTATTATTAGCAAAAAATTAAAATTAAAAAATTATAATGTGAATTTATTTTTGTATGGTAGTACATGATAAAAATTTATAAAACACTACTGATATCTGATTGAACAGATTTTTGTCAGGGTGTCTTTATTTAATATTTTGAACGTCCATGTAAAAAATCAGCTCAATCGGATATCAGTAGGGTATTTCAAAATTCCAGCTTAGAAAACACCACTACAAGGCTACCCAACTTAGAAAAAACACCTACCGATATCCGATTGAGCTGATTTTTATAAGGCCTATGTATTTAATATTTTGAATGTCCATGTAAAAAATCAGTTCAATCAAATATCGGTAAGGGTGTTTTTGATATCTGACATAACTGATTTTGTACAAGAATCATTAGAAACAAAATTTTAAATAATTTGAGCAACTCCAATTATATTTGTGAAATCCTGAAATGGATCTCGCGATTTATATTTTCGTGTGCACCAATTAGGATGCCTTCAATCGGACTAGGGGTGGGTGTTGTGCACACTGGTGTTATGCAATGTGTTGTGCACCACTCGGCCTTCCAATCATGTTTTGGACGGCCCAGATACATTGGGTAATTTTAATTTAGTTTTGATTTATTTTTACCGGTAAAAAATCAAAACACATCCGGACTGTCCAAAAAATAATCGGATGACAAAGGGGTGCATAGTACCCGAATGCATAACACCCACCATGTTTCCCTATCCTTAAGTCGGACTCAACAAATACTAACACGATCCCAGAGGTAAAGTCAAGTCCTATTGGATAATAAAAGGAGGTAAGTAAGTTGGGGTAACTTGATACAACTTGAACTCTCCGCCTCTCTCTCTAAAAACTCCCTTTCTCTCGAACCTTCCCCGGATCTGGTGTCTCCGCTAGGGGGGAGGAGGCTTCTCCTCCTCCGCCTTTCTCCCCCTTCCCCTTCTCGTTGTTTTGCTTCCCCTTCTCCCCTTCCTCCATCTTTCCCCTCCGGTCACCATGTCCCCGCCCTGTGGTGATTCAAGTGAAGCTGAGCTTCAGCGGGTGATCTACTCCGGACGTGGGTTCGAGGGTTGATTCGGTCTGTCACCTCCGTGATCTACTGTCAGGTTTCCTGGTTGATGTGGTCCGTGGTGGCTCCAATAAGGAGGTAGGTGATTTAGGGTGTTGGTTGTTCCCGGTTGGTTTCCCTAATCCGAATGTTGTGTCCCGGTCTGGTTTTCCCAGATCCGGTGGGTGGGATGGTGGGAAATAAAGTGTGTTTTCGTTTTTGTTGTTGGTGGTGGCTGGAGTTGTTCTCCATTGCTGGAGTTGTAGATTGTTTGTAGTGCACTTGCCGTGGCCGGCCGTGTTTGGTGGGGATTGTAATGTCCAGAAATGGCAACATCCCCGGATCGGCTCGTGGTTATCCTTGCTTGGTTGGCATAGCGTTGTTCCGTTGTCGGATTGGGTTTGTGCGTTATTGGCACATCGTAGTCCAAGTTTGTCTTGGTTATTGTCTGATCTGTACTCTGTTTCTTGTAACCTGATCTCGTGATTATGAAAAATCTACAATTTCCTTGTAAAAAAAAAGTAAGTCGGGGTAAGATTGTCTTTATAGTTAAAAGGTTAAAGTAAAGGGTAATTCTATTCACAACCCACTTTTTGTTATATACAACCCATTTTAACAGTGAATTGTGGTTGTATTTAGCAAAAAATGGATTGTGAATAGAATTATCCAAAGTAAAAGGAGGTAAGTAGGTCGGGGTAAGATTGTCTTTATAGTTGAAAGGTTAAAGGAGTACAAGTACTCTGCAAAGACGTACTAGACTCCCTGAACATGTCAAATCAAATTACTTATGGTTTTTTTTTATCACCCAATGGGTGGTTTGTAGCCGAACCCTTCTAATAATTCCTGCAATGGTTTCAGCATCTAAGAGCATTACAAATTAAATAATCAAAATATTTAAATAACTAAAGTTAATAATGTTTGTTCAAAAATTGGCTCACACTGACATAATCAAAGATAACAATATTTTAGCCAATAACCAAATTTTGGCATTTGGATAATCAAAAGTAACAATATTTTTTCAATAACCAAATTTTGGGGACCACATCCTATTTATAAGTTTTTTTTGGTAGAATGAATTCAAAAGAAACAACATTCTCCCTCCTTCAAATACTTACTTCAAAATTCAATTTTTTTTGCACTCTCCCTAAAAAAATTGAAATTATCGATAATAAAAAAAAATGAAAATATGTTCAAGATTGGTCTCATTTATAGGTATTGTGAATATCTTTTAAATAGTATTAATATTATAAAATATATATATATATATATATATATATACAAATTTAAAGTTGTGCCAATTTTATGAATAAAAATAGGGTGAATAGTATTTTTTTTTAATTATGGACACAAAATACCATTGTGACACTCCACATTGTTAACTTTGTAAATGTCTTGTATGGATAATCAAAATCTGATGTGGTAGCTTTTTTGATTATCCAGTTTTAGTTATACCATTGGTGATCCTCTAATGAATCTTCCGAGAGGAAAAAGGTCTTTCGTTTTTTCCCTTGAGTTTACAAGTTCTTCACAGATCAAAATATGAAGGAGAAAACTTACGGTATCACAGCAGCATCAACGATTTCTGGGTGAGAAAGCAACAATACCTCTAGTTCTTGTGGCGGAACCTACAAAAAGCAGTGGTTCAAATTTGATGAGTTCTTTTAACCTATCAACTACAAAAATGAAACCATCATCATCGATGTAACACAGATCTCCGGTTCTCAACTATCCATTTGAATCTAAAGGTGATGCAGTTGCTTTGGCGTTATTGAAATAACCTGTAACAATATTACTAACGTAACATTTCAGTTTAAGGCCAAGTTTCCCAAATGATAAAATCTATATTTGATAAAATCTATGAGATTAAATCACTTTAAAAAATTAATTCTCCTCCCTACACAAACAATTTTTTTGACAATTATATTTCTTGGATTGGATTTATGACTCATTTAAATATAAATAGTATCAAATTAATATTAATTTAGTTGAGGCATGGAGGAAGCTAAGGCTGGACTTGCTTGTGAGGACCCAAATAGCCACAAATAGTGAAAAGGTTGGATTTGCTTGTTTTTTTTTTTTTGATCCATTGGATTTGCTAGTTGCTTATTCATTTTCTCCATTTGTTTGCTTGTGATATGGTCTAGAGCCCTCAAAAATCAAACGAATATTGTGGACATCATTCGAACCACGTAGTTTCAACTCAATCAAACACTGATAAAACATAATTCCATGGCATCTATTGAAGCACGAGACCAAAAGTTTTACTCATCTTCCAAACCAACATTGCTATCTCCACTCCCAAAATCATTTCCCCCACCCACCACCACTCTCCAATTCACATTCCAGGATTGCATTTCCCTCACCACTATAAAGATAGAAACAAGAGACACAGAAAGAGAGAAAGAACTGATCTCAAAAGAATCCATCCATGGCTTCCACCACCACAAACACCCTATTCTCCTCACCCTTCCTAAGGAGTAACCAAATCCTTCTCTCTCCTCCCTCCACCCTCCCTTCTCTCTCTAAAAGAAAATTCCTCATCCCAAAATCTTTCCTCACAAGAAAACCAAATAACAATCTCCCATCGCAAGCCGCTTTAGCTGCCTTACTCTTCTCCTCAATTGCCCCTCAACAAGCCCTAGCTTTAGACACCCCCCCTAGCCCTCCACCACTAATCCAGGCCGAAGCCCAAAAACTCAGCCCTTCAAATTCCTCACCCTTTTCCCAAAATCTCCTCCTAACTGCTCCGAAACCACAAACCCAGTCCACATCTGACCTCCCTGACGGCAGTCAATGGCGATACAGTGAATTCTTGAACGCAGTTAAAAAGGGTAAGGTCGAAAGAGTCAGATTCAGCAAAGACGGAAGTGCCCTTCAACTAACCGCCGTTGACGGCCGCCGTGCCACCGTTGTCGTCCCGGCTGACCCCGACCTTATCGACATTCTTGCCATGAACGGCGTTGATATTTCCGTTTCTGAAGGGGATTCTGGTAATGGGTTGTTTAGCTTCATTGGTAATTTACTTTTCCCTGTACTCGCTTTTGCTGGGCTTTTCTTGCTTTTCCGTCGGGCCCAAGGTGGACCTGGCGGGCCTGGAGGGTTGGGCGGGCCGATGGATTTCGGCCGGTCCAAGTCCAAGTTCCAGGAGGTACCGGAGACCGGTAATACATTTGCTGACGTAGCCGGTGCCGACCAGGCTAAACTAGAATTACAAGAAGTAGTTGATTTCTTGAAAAACCCAGATAAGTACACTGCTTTAGGAGCCAAGATCCCAAAAGGGTGTCTTTTGGTGGGGCCACCAGGTACCGGAAAAACCCTTTTGGCTCGGGCAGTGGCCGGGGAGGCCGGTGTGCCATTCTTTTCCTGCGCAGCATCGGAGTTTGTGGAGTTGTTTGTGGGTGTGGGGGCGTCTAGGGTTCGAGATTTGTTTGAGAAGGCCAAAGCGAAGGCGCCTTGCATTGTGTTTATAGATGAGATTGATGCGGTTGGGAGGCAGAGAGGGGCGGGGCTTGGTGGTGGGAATGATGAGAGAGAACAGACTATTAATCAGCTGTTGACGGAAATGGATGGGTTCTCGGGCAATTCGGGGGTTATTGTTTTGGCTGCGACAAATAGGCCTGATGTGCTTGATTCCGCGTTGTTGAGGCCTGGGAGGTTTGATCGTCAAGTTACGGTGGATAGGCCTGATGTTGCTGGTAGAGTTAAGATCCTTCAGGTGAGTTTTGATATAGTCTTTGATCCTTTGCGTTACTCTTTGTGTTTTCTTCCAAATTTTCATTTTAGCTAAGGTGTTTGATGAGTGATAGTAGTTTAAGTGGAGTTGATTGGGTTGCGTAAGCTATTAATGCAAAGGTCTGAATGAATGTTGACTGTACAGAGGAAAGGAAAATATGGAATCTGAATTATGCTTAGTCTAGATTCTAAAGTATCTATAGTCCATATAAATGGTGATTAAATCAGGCTGTAGATTTATCATGTTGGGTTTTGTTTGATTTAGAGACCATGCTCCTTTTCTTTATTTTTTGTTTGGCGTACAAATTTTCTCCTCTGTTGGGTTTTTTGACAAGTGATGTTAGTTTCTAAGCCAGTATTGGAAGGAAGTGGCAGTAGAGGTGAATGGAGAGTTTAGAAGCTGATGTAAGCTACTAAGCTTGATCTAGATTCCTAAATAGTGGAGTAAGTATTAACTGTGCACGGAAATGGTGGTTATGTAATGAAACTTGGTGGTGTGCTTTGTTTGGCCAATGGGATTTAGTTTGGTTCCATGACACTAGTAGATGTAACTTATAGCTGCAGTAGTAGTACAAGTTTCTGTATGAAGTCTTTTGCTTGCATTTGATAGGAATTTATGCTTAATTATAAGAATCAGAAAAGTTTTTGGCATTATTATTTTCCCTCGTTAACTTTTCAGTAGCTGGTTGATTGAGTAATGCTTTACTAGGTCTTGTCCCAATCTACAAGGTTCCATTATTGCACGACACCTTCGTAATTCAAGAAAGTTGTAAGGTTATTATGTTTGTTACATTGTAGGAGTATTAGCATTTCCCGGGCTGAATCTTAGTTTATTGTTTCAGTTGGTTTTCCAAGTAATCCTCTTCAACACTACTAGGAATTTCTAGTGCTTGTTTGACTAATAAGTGGATTATTATGCCATTCTAATTAGAGGCTGTACACAATTGATCTCTCTTTTTGTAACAGGTGCACTCCAGGGGAAAAGCACTAGCAAAGGACGTGGACTTTGAGAAGGTTGCAAGAAGAACTCCAGGTTTCACAGGAGCTGATTTGCAAAACCTGATGAATGAAGCAGCCATTCTTGCCGCGAGACGTGACCTCAAGGAAATAAGCAAAGATGAGATCGCAGATGCTCTGGAGAGAATAATTGCTGGACCAGAGAAGAAAAATGCTGTTGTCTCAGAGGAGAAGAAGAAACTAGTTGCTTATCACGGTATTTAAGAAGTCAAACACATTCCCCAAGATATTGGTGTTTGTTTTGTGATTTTGTTCCTGGGTGTTTTTAACTTTGCACTTTTGCATTACAGAGGCTGGGCATGCTTTAGTTGGTGCACTTATGCCGGAGTACGATCCAGTAGCCAAGATTTCGATCATTCCTCGTGGCCAAGCTGGAGGTCTCACTTTCTTTGCTCCTAGTGAAGAGAGGCTGGAATCTGGACTCTACAGTAGAAGCTATCTGGAGAACCAGATGGCTGTTGCACTTGGTGGAAGGTCAGTTGTACAGCCCATCTTCGTAAAAGTTGTAGTGAAATGTTTTGGTACTTGCATGAACCTCTTGCTCTTTGAGACTCTTGGATGGTAAATAGATCTGTCTATAACTCTGTTTTTGACTAATTCAGCTCCTAAACCAAATACCCGGTTTTTAAAGTAGGCTAGAATTTGTTGGGATGAGTCTTGAACGGTAAATTGCTGAATTGTCTCATCTCCTAATTGGAACTCCTGGATGAGTTGGATTGCAATCAGTTTGGTAATGATAGGGGTACTATTTCCTTCTCCGTCGCGTCTTTATAGCATGACAGTGTGTGTATGGTCGCCTTACTAATGCAGGGTTGCGGAAGAGGTTATTTTCGGTCAAGATAACGTAACAACAGGAGCATCAAATGATTTCATGCAAGTTTCAAGGGTGGCAAGGCAGATGGTGGAAAGATTTGGTTTCAGCAAGAAGATTGGTCAGGTTGCCATTGGTGGCCCTGGTGGAAATCCGTTCTTAGGTCAACAGGTGAGTGGAAATGCAGTATGATTCTTTGCGTAATTTTACCTCTATATTTTGGTGGATCAGCATTGTAATCGAAATTAAAATGTGATTTTTTTTTTTCCCAATGAAGATGTCTTCCCAGAAAGATTATTCCATGGCAACCGCTGATGTAGTAGATGCAGAGGTGAGGGAACTGGTAGAGAAGGCATACGCGAGAGCCAAGCTGATCCTCACAACCCACATTGACATCCTCCACAAGCTTGCTCAACTCCTTATAGAGAAGGAATCTGTTGATGGAGAAGAGTTCATGAGCCTCTTCATTGATGGCAAGGCTGAACTATTCGTCGCCTAATCGCGTCCTGACTCCAGATCATCTTGTATTTTATGTTTCACATACATTTCTACACATGTAAAATGATTTAATGTATAATATAACACTGTTTTAGCGCCAAACACATTGCGTGTCTCTCCAACAAAATGATGTCATTCGAGGGATAACAAAGTTGCAGTAGCATTTACCTAACAGCAGCATCCCCGAAATCCAACAACGGCAACTTTTAACCAATTGGAAATTTAGCCTACGATTTTAGCCATTAGAAATCGTGACTTCTCGGCTCAGTTATTGACATCCGATACGTTGAGAAAGCTTGGAACCACACGCTCATACAACAATAGATATATAACCAAATCATTTTGTTTAACAATGTTGATATCTTTACAAGAATAAGTCCATACATAAATTTGTACATGTAACACAACTTTATTACTTTGAAAATTTTAGGGCAAAAAACCAACATCATTACGAGCCAAAAGCAAGTGTATCTTCTCCCTCTATGGTTACATCTTCAGACAACCACCACACGCGCTGATTCAAGTTGTACATCAACCCCACACATTTCGCCTAACAACAACAGATTTATGGGAAGAATAATACAGGGATTTTGTCAAGGTCCTTTGCCACCTCGTTGCTTTTTGTCTTCAAGAGACGCTGCTTCACTCAACATATCAGCTGCATCCTTGTGCATGTCCAGCTTTGCTAGGGCAACCGCCTGCATATAGAATGCTGTGGACCAGTCTGGGTACACACATTGTGCTTGCATTGCATCTCGGAGGGCTGCATCTGGTTGGTCATTCATGAGATAGCAAAGGCTCCGCCGAGCATATACAGTTGGGGAAACCATGGTACCCACATCTACGAACTGCAAGAAAACAACAGGATCGGATTAAGAATGCATAGACAGTGTGTGCCATACTTCGTTCTCGCTCATTGTTCACCAACCATTTTCCTCTTCTTGGTCATTTTAGACCCGTTCAGTTGCTAGGAAGTGAAAGAAACGTATCAAGGGAATAATTATCTAACTTTCCTGCACTTGTCATTTGTTCAGGAGGTGAGGAACCCTTGGGACCCACGGTTTCAATCTTTCCACTAGGATTAGTTCACATTCAAAATTTATCCAGGAACGAAGTTACAATATTTTGCAAGAATCATACTATTTAAATAGTTTCCTACACAATACGCTAATAGATATCTCAATAGCCTACAAAATCCATCTTTCCAACGAAAATCAGCAAACAATACATTTTCGTTTACTAAACTTTTCGTCTGCATAGTTTTTTTGACAATTGAATGGAGCCATAGATTGTTACAGGGAAGCACAACTAATGCATGTACGCGTAAATTAGACGGCAGGTGGATGAATAAAAAGAACTGCTAAAATAAATTTGGCAGTGGATAACTGGAAGCATCGGCAGTAAACAATTTGAACTATAAATCCCAAGCACCTTATTAGCAAATCCTAGCTCAGCCTTGCACCAATTTACTAGCCAAGAAAGATTCACAGGCCACTTTTGATATGTAAGCAGCCAAAGAATGCCAGGATAAGCTGCACAACCAAGGATATACAAAATTCTAATATTGATAATATTATCAGCGCACCTGGTTGGATGCACTATCAGTTGTCTTAAATATGTGCATTAACGACGAAGAAAGTTACTCATCCTGTGGCATGACATAATCTGTGGATGAAACAATTTTCTAATCCCCAAGAAATAAAGTTATACCTGAGAATACCAATCTATGGCAGCCTTAAAATCCTTGTCCCGGAATGCCAAGTCCCCACGCTTCCTCGCCTCAAGCATATCTCTCATCTGTTGAGTCCACTCTTGGAAAGATAGCTGTAACAATCAACATCCAGAAAAAAGTGAGTTACAGCAAATAAAGGAAAAGAGGATTCAGTAAACCTATTCAAGACAAATCATTACCTCATTAGTTCCTTCGTCATCTTTGTAATGTGTCATAACCAAAATCTGATGAATAGCTGTCAGATCCATCCGTGTACAGGCATCACCCATCGGAGAAAGAGTGTTTTGTGGAGTAGGTGGGGCTTCCTCACTCTTTGGAATTCCCAGCATCACATAAGATGGAACCTGCACAGACAGAATTGTCCCCTTCACTACTGAACACAAGCCTAGATGGTCCTTTTGTGGCCATAGCAACAATCAACTAAGTACTGCTTTAACAGGTGTATGCAAGCTAAGTAAAAAAGTTCCCCCCAAAGTTGCTCAGAAGAGATGCACAAAAAAGAAAGTACCAAATGAAAGAAAACTGCAATGTTGCTCAGAAGAAACATATCTAAATGCCCAATTTCTGCAACCAAGTTCTCACCCAGACAGAGATAATCAGCAAAATGACATACTACTTGAGGTAAAACAGAATACCGCCGTGACAAAGAAAAATATAGGATAATAGAATACAGAGAAATCAGAATGTAATAGGGCTAGAGAAAGCAGCAGTGGCTTGCTGGTTGGAAAAGTTTTAGTAACCAAAATACGTGATACCAAAAAAACCACACGAAACACTAACAAGACAAAATGACAATATGAAGTTAAGAAAAGGACATTTCCAGCATAGGTACATTGGAAAGGAAAGATAATGACTCACGCCAGGTTTATTTTGCAGTGGGGCAAGTGTTGTAACTAGATCCTTAGTATTTGGCCGCTCCCTAGGTTCATACTGTAGGCATTGTGAAGCCAGGCCAAAAACTGCAGTAGCTTCTTCCGTGGAGAAGTTACCCTCCAAATGTGAATCCATCAGTAGAAGAATGTTCTTTCCGCGTATCATATCGAGAGCCTGCGCAAAACAAATCGAAGTAATGCAGGGTTCATAGACTTGCAACTCAATTTTACTATGCAATGGATTCCGACACTGACAAAACTTGTCAGCTGTCGCAATAATGTTTACCACAATATGTAATGGTTCCTGACAGTGATACCCAAATCCAAAGAATTGGAAGGATCCACTACAAGAATGAAAATGGGGCATCTGCTATAAAAATAAAAATGAAAAATAAAATCAAATAAAATAAAAGTTGATTGCACCTTATAAAACCCCACTGTAAGAAAGCCTGAACCAACTTCTTAAGTGTAAGCCTTTTCATTCTGTTATAACTTTTCTATGCTGAAAACATGAAAAAGTGGAACCAAGTGGACTAACTTAAGCATGCCAATTCTAATTTTAACCTAAAAAAGTTGCCAAAAGCGAGACCAAATGCTGGCATACTAGATCAAGCATAACCTGAAAGAGCCCACTATATTATGATAATAACAATAATACTAAGGAATCCATTAGAAAGCCGAAAGTACGATGATCGCGTCCAAGTTCGTGCACTAAATAGTAAGTATGAACTACCAACAACCTTCTGTGGCCCAAGCGGTGGGAGTGGAAAACTTAAAACACCAAGGAGCAGATCAAACATGAAAACCAAGGATACTTAGTTACTTACTAACAAAAACTAATTCTGTCATTGTCTCAATTTAAGTGTAAACACAGCTTAACTCGCAAGGTGGTTGCATTTAAACGTGAAAAGATTGAAAGATTTAATTTTGCCACTTGTTGCTGAGGGGTAGTCAAAATCGCGCACATTTACCGTCTTCACTTGGGTCTTCGACTGGTGGAACAGGGAGGGCTGGCTGGCAGGCATGGCCCCTAATCACATGATCTATGGACACAAAGCAAAAAAGGCCCTCTCTTCTTTCCACTTATCAGTCCTTTATAAGATTCCTTCCAACAAAATATGGAGATTATTCAATGACAATTGTCCATGCATATTTTTTAATCCAAACTTTTTTTCCACTTGATAAGAAAAAGAAAACTCCAGAAAAGGCACCATAGAAGGGAAGATCCAAAAGCAAACCAACCCAATCCTATCCCATATCATTGGGGGTTAGCAGTTGGCCACAATCCATATGAACCTTTGTTCGCCATTTCCCCTCTGTCAGGACCGACTCAGGAGAGACACCATCTCTGCGCACATGAAATGCCACGAACACAATACTGACCACAACTATAAGGCTCAATTTCCCAACTACTTCCATCCAAGAAAAGGTAGTTAACTTGAGGCTCCATTTGGATGACATGACAGTAATCTTGAGGATAAATGGGAATGTGCTGCCCTATTAAGATCGTTTGGAACAAACTGAAACAGGAATGTGATTCTTGATGACATATTCAACCAAGAATCACATTCCCAAACAAAGTATGAATATGATCCCTCCCAGGCTCCCATCCTCAATTGTAATCCTAAATTCCTGGCTCCATCTATGAAAAAAGAAAATATTTGCACCATTAAATTTTCAAAATAAAATTTTCCTGAATTAATCCAAACAACTTAATAAACTACGCCCAGTCCCACCGAAGATCACGGGCATCAATCATAGCCTAAAGGAGATGCCAAGTCACCAGCATTGCACATTAAGGGAGATTGAGAGCAGTGACTACAGCTATAGTGGCTTCCATTCACCAAATAAAAAGTCCCAAAATTAGACACTTGAAGCATGACAATACACATCTCCTTTAGTTTCATCGAAACTAATTAATTTGTATTTCTTACATATCTTCTGTGATGAGATCCAGGACAAGTTTTCCTTTTTTCAAGGTACAGGTAAAATCCCTAGAAAAAAGAAATTTATTCTATTTGACTGAATAAGCAACACTATTTCGATTTGTGGAGTGGCAATTTATTCTTTTCGTGGAGTGGGTTTTCCGGTTTCCCCCTTTTATTTGACTAAATAAACAGCACTATTTCGATTGTATTTTAAAAAGGGTATTAGTTTTGCTGAAGTAGTTCCCATTAAAATGGTCTAGTTTTATGCGGATCTGTTCTAGATCCTCTTTCCCCAAATCTTCAATTTGCAGAGGGCACGAAATCCTATAAACGTAAAAGAGACCCATGACAATCTTTCAAAGCACAATCGACAATGTCAGGAACGCCTGGAAGCAAAATCATAGAAAAGACTAGCACAAGTAGAAAAAGGTAACAAAATACAGTAACAGGACTTGACAGTTGACACATCTATCCAAGTAAGCAAAATTGATGCAGCCATGTAGTACGACTTTTAAGTGAGCAGACTTTTAATTGCAGCATTATCTAAGCAAGGAGCAATTCTAAGTCGACTATCTTCCCTCTCCTCCTTGACAATTCACCTTAGAACATCACTGGCCTATAGTTTTAAGTAGGCGCACTACAACCATTAGATTATAGGTTAACTACACTTTTAAGTCGGTGCACTACAGTTCTAAGCAATTTTAAGTAAGCGCACTACAACCATTAGATTATAGGTTAACTAAAAATAATAATAAGGGTCCAGATAAAAATACTTACATGAGTTGGTGGGATGTGCTTTCCGCTGAGAAGATCCAAAAGCACAGTCCCAAAGCTGAACATAACACTCTCTGGCGTGACTCTTCCTACAAATAAGAGTAAAATAGCTATCAAATGGTGTACTAGATAGCAAAAAATCCTTTCATGCAAGTAGCAGTGACATTGATGCAATATAACAAAGTGAGATACACTAAAGTAGGATCCAGAAACATTCTATCAAAACAAGCAAACACTGTGTCCATGGAAAAAAGAAGGCATCGCCGCTAGGGGTGAAATCGGTTCGGTTTTGTCAGTTTTTTGGGCTGCTTGGGACCGAACCAATCGGTTCGGCGAGGACATGCTCAAAACCGATCCCAACTGGTCTAAACGGGAGACCAAAATCGGTTCGGAACAGTTCAGTCCGATCGGGGAATTCGGTGTTTTCAGGTTTTTCAGTTTGGGTCCAAAACCGTTTGGCTGATTAAAAAATAAGCATAGTTTATGTGATTTTCTCTCTCCAGCTCCACGTTCCAAGATGTGCACCAAACATCCCCTGAGATTGAATCCAGATTCAATATAATTCTGCTTGTATAAGGAAAGTATCTTCATAACAGAAAAGGCAGTAGATCATCAAGTCATTGCAATGTTAAAGCATGAAATAATTCCTAATTATTAATCAGCACAGAGGTCCATAATCAATCGCTACACCAGGAGAAGAAAGAAACTCCACTTAGGGAGATCAGTTGAATAGAAAACATAACATGCTATTTCTAATACAAGAGCAAATGAAATAATCAACCTACTATCGAAAAGGACAAACGGAGTACCCGCTACCCATAGTTGTGATCTTCCCCTCAAACACCAAGGGGGGGGGGGCGGTTTGATTTCTGAGATCTGAAATTGGGTCGGTGGCGAGGAGCAATGTGAGAGTCAACTGAGATCTGAGGTTCAGGGTTAACGTGAGAGTCGACCGAGAGAGAGAGAGAAGGTGGGAGGTGCTAGTGAGTGGAGTCAAGAGTGATTTAGGGTTTTGTGGCTTAGAAGATGGACGGTCCAGGTCAAAAAACTTGGAGATGGACAGACCAGGATGAAAATAAAGGGTATAAAATCATCGTTTTAGTAAGCCGGTTCGGTTTGGTCCCGCACCGGTTCAATTTTCTGTTCGTTTAGGTTTGGTCCTGCAGTAATTTCAGTTACCCGAGACCGAGACCGAAAATTTTATTTATTTCTATTCCAAAACCGGAACACGTATTAGACCAACCAAAAAAACAAGTTCCGGCCGGGCTTTTTTTTTTTTTTTTTGTCTTTTCGGGTTTGGCAGTTAATTTCACCCCTAATCACCAATAATAAATCACTATTATTAACAGGAATGGTTACCATTTCGGAGATACTCAGGAGGTGTATATGCAAGATTGGTGCTATAACTTTTCCCATCTCTGCTGTTCTTCATCAAGCCAAAACATGAAAGCCGTGGATCACCGTTCTGCCAAGACCGACCAAAAAGTCATCACTTAGATCCAATTAGGAACAACAGATCTCTTGCCTTTCAAGAGGGGCCAGCAATAAGACCGTTGCTTTGTAATAAATTAATAATACCATGTGAGGAATAAAAAAAATATAAAGCTATAACACCACCTCATCAAAGAGAACCCTGTATGCGTTCAAGTCATGGTACAGTGGGCGACCTTCAGTACTGCAATAATCCAATGCTTCGGCAATATATAGAGCAACTCTTAGACGCATGGCCCACTCAATGGTTTGGCTCTCCCCTGTAAAACAAGTAGTAAACTAAGCTTGGCCAATTACCAACACCAAAAAGCAACCTTTGTGTGAAAAAAAATTCAGTAATGAAGTGAAAATTATCCTTCAGCTGGATCAAGGGAAGGTCAGAACTTCTGGGAGAAGAATCATTACCTAAGCAACGGTAAAACTAGTCCACATCGCTACATGCACAAACACAGACAACAATGGAATAATTTAAGCACAAATAGGCCTACAAACGAACCAAGCCAAGTCCAGTTCTAGCTGTTACACGGTCTTGGGTAGAACTCAACTCCAAAAGCTAGCTCATGAAGTGAGAGTGCCATCACGCTTATATATTTCATATTACTTTGGGAACTTCGCTTCACACCCTCCCTCACGCGCAATGTGCTCACTCGGCAGCACCTGCCGCGTGTAGGCGAAAGACACGCACCCTACCCATCTCTAGTACCCAACTTTGATACCATGTTACACGGTCTTGGGTAGAACTCAACTCCAAAAGCTAGCTCATGAAGTGGGGGTGCCCTCACGCTTATATATTTCGTATTACTTTGGTACCCAGACGATGTGAGACTTCGCTTCACACTAGCATGTCAAGTGCTGCTTATTAAGTTTTTGGCAAGCTTGAGCTCGAGCCAAGCGCAATGAAAAATTGATGATCGGAGTTGGCCTAGGCTTGAGATTGTTCACGAACCTTAGCGAGCCAAAAATATCAACATTCCTACTCGCATATGAGTATAGGGCTGTGAATGGAATCTTCATTATGTCCATATGCAAGATTATACACATACGTGTCACCAAAAGATAAAAGAGCCTTCAGTCCGAAGAAATTAAAAATTCTACTTCGTTTATAGGATTGTACATCAATGATGAAAGCAATTATTACTTGAGCCCCCTATTGAGCCTACATCAAGCAGAGCCCTTATCAATCCATTTTCGAGTCCTTATCGAGCCAAAACCGAGCCTTGGCTTACTCGAGCTTAGCTCGTTTACCAATCAAGCTTAATATTCTAGCTCGAGCTTGTTCATTAACTTACCAAACTGAGCGGAGTCAAGCCCTTTTTCAAGCCGAGCCGAGCCCGCAAACGGCTCGGCTCATTTGCAGCCCTACGCACAATAAAAAAGTTGCAAATCCGCAGATGGTTAAAACTTTTTCATGCCAATTGCCACAACATCACTGCTCAATGGTCATGTCACACAACTTTCCGTTTAATGGAAAAGCATTCAGTAGAAACACAACATCGCAAAAAGATTCACCTTGAAATCCACATTTATTTCAATTCTACTCAATTCAATAAGAAAACTTCAAAATTAGCTGAGATACTTTGATAAGACTAAAAATGTAGATTCTAACAAATCTTGTTTGTCCTTCAAATTCTAAACTAAACGACATCAAAACGTAAAACAAGATTCTGGAATGAATGCACAACTTTGTAACTGAGGTTCAATGTTAGGTTTGATTATGACTACGTTGTCTAGAGGGAAGTTCTATAAAATTAATAAGATTTCACCAGATGTTTGCTTACCTATACTACAAGCGCTAAAGACAAAACTACTTACCAATCATGGTTTATCCACAATATTAACCCAAGAAGTTAACAAGCCAAACCCCAGTTGGGAAACAATAAGGGACACTTATTTTGGAATCCAATTACCCAATCATGACCAAAAAGGTGCTAACAGTGAATGAGTTTTGAAACTATTCAAGAAAATTATATTCGAATAGGCGAAAGTTGAACGAATATTTAAAATCATAAACTAGAAACAATTAATGTACACCTACAGTGAAATAGATGTTTTGCCAAGGTATCATTAGGCATGTACTCAGCCACCAGCAGCCTCTCATCGCCGGCGCAGCAGTAACCAATCAGATTGGCAAGCCTCTTGTGTCTCAACTTCCCCACGCCCCATGCTTCGTCCTTTACAACCAGTTAAAAGACAACAAACCCATTAAACCCTCATTTCACCAAACCCTGAAATCCATAATAACTCACGCAACACAAAAAAATCAGAGAAATTCAACGAATTATAAAATCCCACTCCCTTTTTAGAATTGTACATCAAAATAATAATTCTGGTTACTCGAGCCGTTATATAACCCTCACCGAGGGTTTATCAAAAACTATTATCGAGCGAGCAGAACCTTTATTTCTCCATCGATACTTTATCAAGTTCTCATCTAGCTCGGCTCGTTTTACCAATCGAGCTTGAAATTCCGGCACGAGACTAAGCTGAGTTGAGCTTGCAAACAGCTTGGTTCGTTTGCAGCCCTAATTTCACCAAACCCTAAAATCAAAAACCAACGAACACAACACATACAAAGAAAGAAATCAGAGAAATTAAATACTTACGGCGAATTGCTTGGGATCAGGCCAGGCCATTTTGGTGAATTTCTTAACGGCAATCCATCGCCGATTCTGCAGGCGACCTTTGTACACGAGATTTGGGGCTTTTTCGCCGCTTTCGGATACGATATTTTCGGAGCTGAAGTTGTTGGTGGCAGCTTTGAGGTCGAAGAGAGAGAACTCGCAGAAAGCCGGAATGCCGCCGGAGGCTTCACCACCGGCTGCTGATGCTGCGGTGGCGCCGTTGGGCGGATGGTGGTTAGGGTATCTTTGACCGTGTCGTTGATCCTTCTTCTCAGAGACAAGTTCTTTGAAATACACCGATTCGCAACAACCCATTTGGTTGACTCAGAAGTAGTACAAGTCCCCCACACGCAGCGATAACATAGACAGACTACAAGATTCTAGAGCGAGAGTATGATATATACGTATAGAGAGAGAGAGAGGGATTTATATACAATGACTATGCGCTCGTGTGGGAGAGAGAAAGGGAGATCTAATCGCTGCTGTTGCTGTTGTTGATATCGGCTTTCTTTTCTTTCTCATGGAGTTTTCTCTCTCTACCTGTATTTATCTTTCTTCGTCTTTCTGCAAAAAAAAGAGAAGAAACCTTTTCTCTCTCTAGATAAATCTTTCTTTTCCCCTTTTGCGTCGTATTCGTTGCGAGGACGAAAGGGTACAGTAAAAAAAAAGGAAGGGTATTTTTGTCTTTAAAAGTCATTAACCATTAGCAGCAATACTTAGGCTCTATTCCGCTAACTCAAAGAAATCAAAAAATCAGTTTATTCCTAAAAGTAAAACCGAGGCAGTCACTCTCTCATAATACATCACATAAAAAGTCGTGAAAAACCAAAAAATCAAAAAACTCTTTTAGCGGAACACCCCTTAATCGGGGGGCCGTAGTGACTCACAGCCAACTGTCTCTATCTCAGCACCAACAGCTTGGATTTAATTTGAGCTCCAAATGATCCAAATCGATTCTTATTTAGATTCAAATCCGAGCATTCATTACTGAGATGAACGGCCGGATTAGCTCACTACAGGCCCCTTATTTGTTGTAGTCTTTTAACATTAATTAGGGGCATGTTTATTAAAATGGGAAATCACGTAAAAGTTGATTTTAGGTAGGTTAATAAAATCTCTTTTTTGTTCATATTAGATCCCCGTTCCACTAACTCAAAAAGTCAAAAGCCAACTTTTACGCTTTTCGAGATATGTCATTCTCTCACAACACATCACATAAAAAACCACAAAAGCCAACGCGTTTTTCGAGCTCTCACATAAAAAAACAAAAAAAAACAAGTTAGCGGAACACCCCATAAAGTCAATTTTCATAAAATTTACACCCAATGCATCATTTATCATACCATTACATTTTAGCAAATGCTTTTCTCATTTATTAAAATCAACTTTGTTGTTTTTAGCAAATGGAAAACAATTCCTTATTACTCCAAGTATTTATGATGAGTTTTCATTATAGTATTTTCGACAATTTAAAGTGTGAGTGCGAGAATATCGAAAATATATTTTCTTAAAGAGAAAATTAATAGGCATCTTGTTTGGAGACTTCACTTAAGACTCTATCATAGTGGGTTGGAATTCTTATGTTTGCATCCCGATATTGGACAATCAGACCATTATGCCTTTATTAAGTTCATTATTAGTATATATTCAACTAATTATATTGTCCTTAATTAGTTATAACTATAACCTATAGTTATCCAGAAAAATAAAATGGGTACTGTTATTAAATGTTCGGAGAAAAAGGAAAAAAAGAAGATGGGTACTGCCAAGGATTATGGAGGACAGCCACCACTATAAACTTCTCATTATGGAGTGTTTTTTTAGATAAAGTGTTGTAATTCTCGAGTTTTTGTTAAAGGAGGCACAAGAAAATAGTTCAAAATCAAATTCAGGGTGAGTTTCCCACTTGATAAAATTAGATTTTATCAAGAATTGATTTTATCAACTTTTGATTTTATCAAGTGGGGAAAAAAATCTGATAAAATCTAGAAAATCTGAGATTTTATCAGATTTTTTCCCCACTTGATAAAATCAAGAGTTGATAAAACTTGATAAAATCTGATTTTATCAAGTGGGAAACTCACCCTCAATGGGCTAAGAGGTATAAATTAAGAAAAACTAAATTTTATGTGTGTAGTCTGAACACTTACGTAAGTGTGTGGAATTATATGTTGTATAAAATAGACATGATTGTAGAATGATTGGCGGGAAGGATTGGACTTAGGCTAAAAATGGAAAACTCATAAAATCAAGTAGGTGATTTTAGCCAATGAGGAAATCAGACGCTAAAATCAACCTACTTTCCTTTACTAAAATGAGTTGATTTTAGTACCTGATTTTTTCATTTACTAAAATTATTTACTTGATTTTATGAGGAACAATGCTACAGGCACACAAGAAATCACACCTCCAACCACACAACACACACGTGTCACACTAAGAGCTAAGAGTCAAGACACGAGTCCATGGGCCCCGCCAGTAATTTGACCCAAAAAAGAAAAAAGAAAAAAGAAAAAAAGAAAAAGAAAGACAGAGAAACAGAGAAATCCTCTGTAAATCCTGTCTCTCTCCTCCCATCATTAATCTTTCCCCCAAACCCATTCCCCTCCCCTCCCCTCCCCTCCCCTCCGCCTACGGCCTACTCCGGCCACCCACCACCTGTCCTTCACCATCACCACCCCTCCTGCCACCACCTTCACCACGTGACACCTGTCGATTTAGTAACAGTGAAAGTATCGAACTCATTTTCGAGCTTCTGCTGGACTCTTGGTCGTCAACGGAGACTACAACGGCGCCCCAGTCTCCACCGTAGAGGACGAAGGTGGGACGGAGGAGGATGACGGTGTCGCTTGGATGGAGGTAGTGGTGGACTGATGCAGGGAGGCGTGTTGAAATTAGAACGCGCAACAAGAACAACCACGAATTTTGTCTGAACTAGAGGTACTCTCTCCTTGAACAAACTATTTTGAGAATAATCTCGTTTTTCTTTAATTCAATAACAACTGAATTGCCCCTAAGGCTTACAACTCAATTTATAGTAGAATAAATCCTACATACTAGGAAATAAAGAATAAAGGAAATAATTAACTTAGAAACTAAATTTCTTCTTGACCAAGCAAAAATTAAAAAGAAACTAAATACGCTAAACTAGGAAATCAAATCTTCTAGAATACTTATTTTTCCCTAACAAAATTAGTAAAACAAAAATAAGAAAAACTTAAAATACTATTTGTAAATAATATTAAATTTTCAATCTCCATCATGGACGGACCTCTTGACGGCGAAGGCGGACTCGTCGGAGTTGACGGCGATGCGGCGTTGGCGGTGGGGTGTCGGTGGTGGTGGGAGGAGGGAAGCTTGGGGAGGAGCACTGGACATTAATGGCGGCGAGCGGTGGTGTGAGTTGACTGTTTCTTTTGCTGGTGGTGGATATGGAGGAGGGGATTGGATTTGGTAGGGAGAAACCGAGAAAGATGAGGGGAGAAGAGAGAGAGGTGAAAAGATTTCAATTTTGGTGGCGGGGCCCACTGACACATGTCATGCCTCCTAGCATGACACGTGTGTTGTGTGGTTGGAGGTGTGGTTTGTTGTGTGCATGTAGCATTTTTGTTTTATGAGTTTCTCATTTTAGCAAATGGAAAACCCAGCCTTAGTTTCTTTTTCGGGATATATAAAAGGCTTGGAATGATCACGCGATACGGGCATGACAAAAAAACATTGGCTTAAACTATTTTAGGTATTTAATAAGGTACTCGGCTAATTTGATTATATAAAAATTAATTTTGATAAAAACGTCTCAATCATCATTTACCTTTTTCATTTACCCGGATCCTTTCTCACACCTAAACCGAATTGGAGTACGATTCTAACCTCAAGTAAATATGAGAAAAAACGTAATAAATAAATAAAATTAATGACATATCACATGTGTGTGGAATTCTAAAAGGACTCTGCTCTCCCACGTGAGCTCGTCCTTTCCAAGTGTTGTTTTTGTGTCCAAAACTCTTTTGCCTATTTCCGAAGCACCAAAAAAAAAAAAAAACCCTTTTGTTTGGGATCCGTAAAAGTAAATCCCTTTTTCAGATCCACTGCTAAAGGCATAGTTTTCACGGTTTCTTACGGACCATTGATTGCCGAGCAGACAGTTGTAATTGAGAGACTATAATCTTGTAAGAGCATCTTCACTCATTATCCAAATTTCTACTCAAATTTGATAAAAGCTCCATTTGATATAACTCAATCCAATGGGAAACCCAATTTTTACTCAGATCTATTTTTTAAAAAATAAAAAACACCCTTAGTCCTCCCTCTTCTCCCTACACCACCAGGCCACCAGTACCACCGCCCTTTGTGACTCTGCAACTCATCCCCACCACCATCCTCTCTCTCTCCCTTCTTCCTCACTCATCCCATCAACACCAGCAAACACCAACACTAGCAAAAACCAACGCCACGAGTTCCGACCGACCACCACGGCAAGTTCCAACCGAGTTCAGAGTGACCACCACCAGCTCCACCACGAGTTCCGATTGACCACCACCAGCCAACACCGCCGCCTGCCACCACAATAGAGCCGTTGGATATTTGGTGAAGGATTTGGTGATGAACAAATTTGGTGAAAATTTTGAATAAAACCAAATTTTGGTGAAGGAGTGGAGGGCTGATTTTTAGATTTTTTACTCAAATTTGGATTTGGTGAAAAAATTGGTGAAGGAGTGGAGATGCTCTAATATTTTTGGCACTACAAAGACCCTGAATCCGGTCAGTGGGTGATGATAACTTCCGGATCTTCGGACATAGTCATATTCCATCTTTGATTGTCCAATTATTTTTTAGAAAGATTGAATTAGGAATGTTAATTAATAACTAAAAAGGTAAGGACACCGCTGTATTGATTTCTAGATTGCAGCTGAAGGGTCTATTTACTCCTATATATTAGGGGTGTCAACGGTCCAATTTGGTGCGGATTGATATGAATCTGAGAATCGAACCAATAGTCTATTTCCGAAACAATCAAAAAACTCACTGTTCGGTTCACGGTTTATCCACGGATTATATTTCGAAAAAAAAAAAACCAGATTCCAAATTCAAAGCTCAGATAAAAAAAAAAACAGATTTCCATATTTCAACACAATAGATTGGTCTTAACAGCAGAGCACCGCTCACCGAATAAATCCATAGACAAGTGACAAAAATCTGGTTGTATGAGATTCACTAGCAAAATAGAATAAGAAAAATATTATTGCACATAAATAAAGGTTAAACTGGCACAGTACCCATTTGCATATAGAAGATCAGACACTCAATGAAAATAAATCAGTTCACTTATAGAGAAAAGAGGTTTAATTAACATAACTAAACAGAAAATATACCATCAGATTAAAGTAAGTACCACACAATATAATGGAAACCATTTAGGGTAAATAATTATGAATAATATGTTAAATTATAATTCTCATCCCAACATATATATATATATATATAGGGAGAGCTTCTAGTCCGGGCTCCAGACTTCCGGACCCCCACGTTCTCGATTTTTTTTTATGATCCGAACCGTCCAATGTGTTTAAAACATGTTTTTAAAGGCCCTTGCGAGAAATCATAAAAAAAAAAAAAATACCGGAAAGGGCTTGATCCAAATAGTTTTTCACAAAACTGTAAATGTACAGTTTTTGTGAAAAACTGCTCGGATCAAGGTCTTCTCGGTATTTTTTTTGATGATTTCACGCAGGGTCCCTTAAAAACAAGTTTTAAACACATTGGACGGTTCAGATTTTATAAAAATAATTTTTAAAACCTTCAAAATACCCAAAAGCTTCCAGTCAGTAGCCGTATATATACATATATACCAATTATCCAGTCCAAGATCCCGGACTGGAGGTTTTTGGGTATTTTTAAGGTTTTAAAACGTGTTTTTGCATGATCCAAACCGTCCAATGTGTTTAAAATGTGTTTTCCAAGGTCCCCTCAAGAAATCATCCAAAAAAAACACCGGGAAGGGCTTGATCCAAGCAGTTTTTCACAAAAACTGTACAAATTTCTTGAGGGGACCTTGGAAAACACATTTTAAACACATTGGACGGTTTGGATCATAAAAAAAATATCGGGAAGGTGGATCCCAGACTCCGGGAATCCCGGACTAGATAGTTCCTCTATATATATATATATTACCCACGGTTATTTTATGGAAATCCATGAACCGAACCGCGAAGTATGGTTTTCTAATTTTTCAATCCATGTCCGGACTATTAATCCACGGACCCAACCCAAAACCTACGGTCCGGATTCGCGGTTCGTGGATTTTTTTTTACAGCTCTACTATATATTGTGAATGAACAAGGGACCGGAAAATTGCATTGCCCTTCATACATTCTAAAACTCGTTTTTGCGTGATAGAGAGGTAAGCGTTGAGTTCAGTTTGATGAGACTGTCTTCGGATAGGTGTTAAGAAGGTAGTGATTTAGCCATTTTATTGTGGGAGATAGACGCCGAACGCATCCTACAATACTTTTGGTATGCAATGAATCTATTTTATGAAAACTGTGATTTCACAGGACTAGGTTAATTTCGCATACCTCCTAATGTAAGGTAATATGCAACACCCTTGGTATGGATATTGTTTATTGTATTACAATTTACTTTTATGTAATTATATATTTTCTGTTTATCAATGAAAATTGTTCTTTGGAATTCGTTGCTTATCGTATATTACCTAACATTAATATCCAAAGATTTCTAATATTTTCAAATTTTAATATCTGAATGGTTTCCAAAACATATTTGGATTTAAATACCCAAAAAAAATGTCATTTGGGGTTTTAAAATCCGAAAAATGTTACAGTTTTTTCAGGACTGTAAATCTAAAACGGTCAGGGCAACGAACTGAATATTGAATTAATTTTGGACTTGCCTCTTGGTGTGGTTTGGACTCCTAAACTACCATGTCCAAGACACTAACTTCCTCATCCACTACCATAGTATTTTAGCTTTAGATTATGTCGACAATAATTAAGAATTGTGGAGGAATTAGAGATACATCAAATCACGCTTACAATGGATATACTCCAAGAAGATAATGGAAAGGAATTGCTCTGATTTTCCCTAGTTTTGTTCGATAATCTTAAGATAAAGTAGGGAGGAATTACTGTATGGTCGCGGAGGGGTCGTTGGGCGGATTGTTGTGTAGGAGGGAGGAGGAAGACTATGGGGTTTATATTGGGTCGTGTGATGGGGCTATATTTGGGAGTAATGGGATTAGGGTTTCAAGTACGTAGTTGTATGTAGTAATTTGAGGGTAACACGGTCATTACGTGCGAGGACAAATTTGTGCTAAACATTTACTTTAGGAAGTTGTGTGAAGCAAAAAATGGGAGGCTGACATAATATGCCTGAAGAAGAATGAACTAGATAATACCACCCCTCCCGTGGTACTACTTAGTCCCACACATGAGGTACTAAATGGATAAATAGTCTTGTCTAATTTGGTAGTTAATCTCATATATATTAAACACGGAATTAAGAAATATTGTGAAACATGTAGGCCTTTTTGTATTCCGTTCAATCCTAATCTCCACCTTAATAGTCCTGCAATCACATAAGCCAATTGATTACAGGGCCAGTTGTTATAAGGTCCACTACAGCTATTTCATAACACTTTCAGTCCACCTCGCATTTCCCTAACACATCCAGTCCACTCACTCATCCAAAATCCCACAATACCCCTGACAGACTAAAAACATTCCCCCATCTCTCTCTCTCTCTCCATCATCACAAGGTGGACGCATCAAATTGGCGGCGGATTTTGTTTCCACCGGCGATTCGTCCCAGCATTCACTGGAGCCTTCGCCGGATTTGCGTTTTCCGAAACTATCCTCACGTGGCTCAGGCCTCCGTACATTTATGTTGTCATTGACGGCATCGTAATAACCATCGCAGCCTCGTCCAAGCTTCAGAATAGTGAGGTCGTCATCGCCGAAGGCGGTGGTGGTTTATCCGGCACCGATCAAGGTGTCTGCGGATTAAGCGGCGGTGTTGTACGACGGTGTTGACGAGAAGAGTGGTCAAGTCTTGGAGGTACAGCCGGAGTTTGCGTATGGATTTCGATGTGGATCATGGAAGGGGGTGGACGACATGGTAGCGGAGGTAGAGACTGGAGAGCACGGAAAATGGCGACGGGGCATTCGATTGCGTCTTATGAGAGGCCACCGGTTTCAGGGAGGATCGGTCACCGGAAGGGTGTGAAATCAAGTCCTGAAGCTACCCATCTCTCTCTCTCCTCCATGTGTTTTGTGGACAAAAATGTCAACCTTTTGAATAGGATTTTCTACTTAAAGTTAAAATTTGAGATGCTTCGTAGCTCATAGCACAAAGTATTTTCGATCCATGTAAAATTTGCCATGTGCTGTAGACTTTGAATTTTGTTTTGATATGGACTTTGATTTTGTTTTGATAAAGTAGTTTTTCTCTTTTAATTTATGAACTTTGTTTTTCTGATTTCTATATTTTTTTTTTGGTTGAGGCACATGGCTAGACATTTGGGTTGTGGAGTTGGTTTGGTGCTAGCTATTGAAGATTTTCTCTCAAGTAGACTTTTTTTTATTATAAAAAATCATAGTATGGATAACCACATCTTGTGAGTCCAGATAACTAAATCTGATCCTAAACAGGCTTTAAAAAAATATATAATACAGATAACCACATCTTGGGAGCCCAGATAACCACCTCTTATGATTCTAGATAACCACATCTGGTCCCAAGTAGGCTTTAAAAAAAAGATATAGCCTAGATAACCACATTTTATAAGTCCAGATAACCACATCTTACGAGTCTTGATAACCACCTCTTATGATTCCATATATGGTTATCTGCGCCGGTGACTTTTCCTGTGAAGTCCATTTTTCCGCCGACTTTTCCGGCACCGGCGACTTCCGTCGAATTTTTTCCGGTGCCGGTGAACATTCCGGCATGGTGTATTATGTATTAAATTAATGTAGGGGTAAATTTGTCTATTAAAAAGGGAGAATGAACCTGGTACCTTAGGAAATGCAAAAAAGTGGATTAGAGGTGTTATAAAAATATGAGGTGGACTAGACATGTTAGGAAAACCTATAATGGACCTTAGAACAATTTGTTATTGATTATAATGAGGACCGTAGGGAGAATTATCTGAAGAGAATCGATTTTCGCACTTTCATTTTCACCATTCACACACACTTTTTTTTTATATATATTTTATTCGGGGGATGATAAAAATGGTGTGTGGAAATTACAACTATTTTTTTTGAACGGCTTGGAAATTACACTTTTTTTTTTTATATTTTATTTGAATCACTTGTTGTTGCCGCTACTTCTGTACCGTAAATTTAATCTACGATCTAATATACTCCACCACGTAAGAAACAAAGTTTTCCCCCAATTTATTTCTTAAAAGTATGTTTTTTTATTTGTTAATTATTTTTATTTTATCCTAAATAGACACAGTATTTTACTGCGATATGAGGCTCACGGTCAGACACGATTTCAGGGTAATTGGAAAATACTACGGCATTGAGGAAATTGCATTCATGCTAAATATACGATAATTAAAGAAGTAGAAAATGAATCCAATGAGACGATCCACATGATTGACATTTATTGATAATCATTACACACCAACTGCATAATAATTTAGAATAATTAGTACTACAAATGTTACTACTAAATTTTAGGCATTGATGATTGAGGGGAACAACATTAAGGATAGGAAGAATTGATGCAACTTCAAATTTTACAACGCGTTTATGGATTAAAAAATACGATAAAAGCTATCAACGATGGCAGGTATAAAAATAACCATAAAATGATATTGGTAGATATTTAATTACAACACGTATACTCAAAATCTTTTGTTTTCCAACTTTCAACAATGGAGGCGATGGATGAAAATGCTGATGGATATAAATTTTATAGCATCATCACATCTATTGTACTCATATTTTAAAATTGTTATTTTTTTTGTCATTCGTTATTCCTAATCTATTACATGGGGAGGGAGAATGAGACTCGATCTCGGATGCAATTTAGGACATCCAAAAGCTCTACCGCATGAGCTAGCCAGCACTTACATATTTTAAAATTGTTCGAACATAATTATTCGGTCAAATGAGATGTTCTGCCTTGTTCTAGTTCTATTATCTATGGGCTAGACTTATCGGGTCAATCTCCAAAACCAAAGCCCTGGCCCATTTAGAAAGAATTTAGTGGGGTTTGGTTTGCTACTTTTCATTTTTTATATTCTTGACTTGGAAGACCAAACCCATGATACATTTTATGAAAAGCCATTATCAAGTTTGCGGGGATGTTCCACGGCTTTTTATGTGATGTATTATGAGAGAGTGACTGTCTCAATTTTAGGAATAAGCTGACTTTTTGGTTTTTTTGAGTTAGTGGAATGTGGCATGAGTTCTGAAAACAAAAGTCAAAAGTATGAGGAGAAGAGTTTTTTGACTTCTCATTTTTGACTTTTCTTATTTTGGTTAACATAAAAGACATACAAAATGTATTCTGAACATTTCTCCTAAACACTACTTCTGTTACAAAATTCAGTATGCAAATATCTCCCAAACACTCTAAGAATTAGTCCAATTTCCAACTTGATAAAATCAAGTGGAAAATTGGGCCATGATACATTCCAAACAGTATTAAAAAGCAAAAATGAGACTCTTAAAGCAAATTTGGTTTTACAATACCTTTTTTTTTTTTATACTTGCAACACTTCTTCATTTTTTATACTCCTTGACTTGTTATCTGGTCCAATGCGACTACTCCGGTCTCATTGCCTAGAGCATCTCCACGCCTTCATCAAATCTTTCACCAAATTTAAATTTGAGTAAAAATCACCAAAAACTTCACTCCACTCATTCACCAAATCCTTAACCAAATTTGGTTTTACTCAAATTCTTCACCAAATTTGGTGAGAACCAAACTTTTACTCAAATTTTAAAGACCATTTTCTCCCCTTAGATTTACAACAATGCCATTAATGAGGTTTTTACTCAAATTTATGCCTAGATTTGTTTTTGCCCATTGGAGTGCTCCATACCATATCAAGTTTTCACTCAAATTTTTACTCAAATTTGGGTAAAAATATGGGTTAGGGGTGGAGATGCTCTAATGTCGAGGAACCTAATTAGAATCCTAACAAAACGCCTACTATGCACTGACACACAACAATAACGATAGCATTTATATGAGAATCGAACTTGGGGACTCTATCATCCCTTAGGGATGGCAGGACCTATCAACCCGATCTCTCGGTCGTTAAATTTGTTTTGTACGACTCAAATTTGAAGGATGTGAAAGGGTGTTTTGAATATTTTAACTCCCTTTAAATCTGAACTGTTCAAAATACATTTGGACTGCTGAGATTGATCAGCAGGTCCTGCCTTCCCTAAGGTATGGCAGAGTCCCCGGATCCATGAGAATCATATTTCAAATTAAAAGTTTCCTGAGACCCTAGTTGCTAGGTGATTACCGCAGCCACTAAGTCCAAACTTGGAATTTTAATGAATTATCCCTATATGTTACATGTCCCTAATTTATTTTGGATACTTATATAAGTTCCAAAGGCCGAGCTTCCATTTTGGTTGACAATTTTATGACAAAATACACGTTTAAGTAATGGAGTATATATACTAATTTATTGAGTTGTAATTTTGGTTTAATTATTTCTAGGAGGAAGTCTAAAATTGCATGCAACTAAAAATTACGTGGCTCAAGTTTTCACTACCCACGTTAACAATCTGCCACGTGTAAACCCTCCCCAAACGAGAAAAACGACAAGTATATAAAAGCAATTTTCAATAATGGATTGGGACAAAGAAAGAAATTACCAGGTATCAAACAAATGGAGAAAAAGGAGGAGAGGCAGAGGAAAGAGGAGGAGGAGGAGGAGAAGGAGAAGGATGATCCGATCCAGCAGAAGGAGCACCAACCACCCAATATTTCGCCGATGGAGCCAATCACCAGAGAAGCCTATGGTGGTGGAATGTACGGTACGGAGGCCGGACAGCGGCAGAAGCCTAGAAACCCACCAGCCAGCGACACGCAGAGCGCCGATGGGCCGGTTGAACCGGTGACACAACCCAAGCATAAGCCTCCGCCATCAACCGGAGACCGCGATGTTGATATCACCGGCCAATCTTATATTCAGTGATATCTTCCTTCTGCACTGGACTGGGCTGACGATGATCTTCTCAATGGTGTACATTTTGTAGATCTCGTTTAATACTTCAACTGTGTAAAATTTCGTGTTTTCAATCTGATACCGTTCGATACCTAATCGGAAAGCATTCATCTCGGAAAAAGTAGAAAAAATGGTTTCGATCCAGTTTGTTAAGTAGTACATTTTTTCGAAACTAATGTGATCCGTTTAGTTATTTTAATGGCATCCGATCAATGGATTTTTACATTGTTGGTGTATTCACCGGCTGACATCTACCTACATAATGACGACGATTCCGATCACAAATGTGAGCCTGGTATGAATTTCGAAAAGGCAGAACCTGACGGGGTTGCCCATTATTGAAGAGGAACCGCTTCCCTTTCCTTTCGCTACCATGTGTTTTCCAAATGTATGTATGTTTGTTTGTTTAGTTTTTACTTCTATGGATCCTTATAATTGCTCGTATTCGTCGTGGCTATTGAACCAAACTGGATTTTTGGTTTTTTAAGGGCAATAACTTGTGTAAAAGTGTGAAGAGCAACGCAAAAAAACCAAGTGAAACAAGCCCCCAACCATGGGATCCGAGGACCCTGTAGTAGTCTAAATTACTGTAGGGTTGTAGTTCCCGATCAGACAATTCATTTGCGCATCAATCAACGATTCAGAATTAATGTTTATTAACTCTTGCTTGGTGGTAAGAGTATATTCTGTGTGGTAAGAATACTAAACCATCTATTGAGAAGGTGAATGGTCAGATCGGGAGACTACAACACTTAGTGCTTTGGGACACTACAGGCTCCGCTTCCCCAACCACGGTATGGGTCACGGGATAAATTCGGATTCGAGCAGATTATGAGAATCATTCTTAGCCTACAAAAAAGGTCAAATTGGGCGAATATTTTGGCAAAATGGGGTGATATCTGGATTCTTAGACGTAAAAATTTACCTATTTTCCTCTCACTCCACTTCTTATCACAGAATTCACTATTTCCTTTGGAGAACAGAACACCTTACAAAAAAATTCCTACTTAAAGAACCTAACAATACTGCCGGGTGTAACTATGTATTTATGAACTACTGTAGTATAACTTCTACAACCAAAAATACCCTTTACTACCCAATTTCTTTACAATTTTCCCCTCTACTCCGACCCCAATCCAAGTTTACAAATCTCCACCCCCGGCGGCGCGTCCCAATTACCCGTCCTCCCCTTCATTTTCTCAAAATCATCCACACATTGCTTCAACTTCAACCCCCAAACCCGCTTCCTCGCTGCCGTGAGCTTCTTCCCTGCGGTTTTATCAAACACCCTCTCCCACCCCTTCTCCCATTCCCCGTGGGCGTCACACAGCTGAAGGGCCCCGTTGGCCCATTCCGTCCAGCTCCACCCCCGGTCCAACCGAGCCATCACATTCCCCACGCACGGCCCATAACACGCCGCCTTGCACGGCCTGCACTTGGCCCCATTCAGCGGACCCGGGCTCGACATTGCTGCCACCGGAACGCCATACCTAACCGGCGGGAAATTGTATTGCCGGTCAGATACCACACAGAAAGGAACGCGCTTGGTGACGTAGGAGACATTATTGGTGGTAAGTTGAGCTCGGAAGGCTGTTTCCGAGTTGAGTTGGCGGAATCCGGCCAAGTCAAGTTGGGGGATGAGGGAGAGGCGAGAGAGGGCCACGGTGGAGGTGTTGAGGTCACCGACGCCGAGGCGGTCATTGAGTCCACCGTAAGATGAGCCCGGTGGGACCACATATTGGCCAGGGACGAAGTTTTCTGGCCCGAGTGGAGCAGACCAGTATACGTCAACTCGGGTCCGAACTATCCAGTCGTATGTGAAGTTGTTTTGGGCCTGGTACGCTTTGATCATCGTCAGGCATCCTTCCACGAGGTGGAAATATTGCAAGAGTCCCTGCGTATGAGAAATCCAGAGAGAAGTCAAACTCCAGAAAACAAAAACATATATTCAATGTTCATGAATCTAGAAGACAATAGCATTCAATATGGCCTCATGAGATGCCACTTCAAGTTCCACAAAATCGACCAGGCTTCTAGCTCAATTGGTTGTGTACTACTAGTACTTAGGTGTTGAAAGGTTTTGTGTTTGAGCCGATGGAACAACATTAATACCACATTGTAGTAATTTAACTAACATACTAACATTCTATCGTCGGAAGAAAAAAATTGCACAAATCATAACAGCCCATGCTCTCATTGAACAGTAGAAGGAATGAAACGGGAATCTACACAACAGGTCCATAAATACAGAAGAAATTACGAAAATAAAAACAGTATTTAATTTCTTGGACCCCTTATTGATGTCAATAGGGCATTCTAAATGAAACCCATATTTCTCTAAAATGAATGTAGTAATGTCAACGGTGCACTACGTGAATCATTTTGGATACAATGCTAAGGATAGAGCAAGAACCAGAAACAGTGATGCGAATTTCTTTTTTCGTCCCTCAAGTGTCCAAAACCTGAATTGCTCAAACAAGAAAGAAATTGGAACCTAACTCGAACCTGCAACCTCCCTAAAGAGGTCCAAACCATGTCATTTCGGTCACAAGAAAAAGTAATCAAGCGATCATATGTGTACACCCTTTCGTGCAACTTTGCTTAAAGAAGTACGTATAAGAATACGATTCAATGTCCTATTCTAGAATTTAGGCAAATTAATGGGATTATGCCTAATGCATTCATTATAGGTGGGACCCATGGAATGTAAAAAAACCCAGCAACTCGTGCCGACAAATCTACAATATTAGCCAAAATCCAAATACACTTCTGGGTGGCAACTCTACAATTCAATAGCTCCAAATCCCACTCAAGCCAATAGTTGCTCACTGGGACAAGCATTCCCAGAATCTTACTTCATCAACTGCGTTTTGGAATGTCAACGCATGAGGCCTAGATTAACTTATATAAAGAGTACATTTAGACCCTAAAAACAAACAAATGCTTCAAGGGGAAACGTAGAAGCAACAAGTACAAGAACCAACTGGTATAAAAAAAATTGTGATGACGCTACGCCTATAGAAATACAGATATATACAGTCTACATAATCACCCAAATTTCATGTAATCAATTGTTTGCTTTTTTTTTTTTTTAAGGAAGTGTATGTGTTTTGTTTAACAACCGACTACTTCGACGATAAAGTATAAAACCAATAGTTTCATACAGATTACAATTTCCAGATGAGCCGTCTTGAGAAAGTATGATGAGAGAAGTTATTTTTATACATATATTTTAGCAAAGTTCAACTTGCACACGCTTCTTTTCTAGTTTTTAAATAGAGTAATTATGAAAAGAACATTAGAGAATCTGTTAGCCCAAAGGTTTTTTAAAATACCTCATTGATTTTGATGATAACAAAACTGATTTTATTAAATGAAAAATATAATTAAATTATGATATTTGATACTCATTAGATTAATTGTTTATTTTATAGGATTTGGTTGAGGTACATAAAGAGAGATGCTACACCAAATTCCTATCTCCAATAGTCAAGATTTTAATTGAAAGAAAAAAAGATTAAGGACAAATCTTTTTCTAACTTTTTATTGGCTCAAGCACTCCAAATGAAATATATAATGTTGGAAGATATTCAGATTATAGAAGTATGGACCGGCTCTTGTTGTGGAAAGAAGTTCTCAATTTCAAAAAGCTAGAAAGCTTTACAAGGAAAGTCTAGCAAATTGAGAAGTACATCATCGCTGCATAATAAAGTTCAAACGGCTACTTTTAAATGAGGGAACATGCATCTTGCAATTGGAAGCAAACAAGAATGGAAAGCTTACAAGGGAAGTCAATTTGAGAATCATGTTATGGCTGCCTCATTGATTTCAAACGGCTAAATGCAACAAAAGGAATGGATTACATTTGTTTCAATCAAGGCATAATGGATTGGCTTAATTCCAAATTTGATATGAGGCTACTAACGTACATATGTTGCTGCATATAAGGTGAAGGCAAATTGAAGGTGAAAGATCACAGAGAGCTCCCAACGACAAAATTACTTGTGCCACTTTTCTCATTCAACTCGAAGCTTCATCTTGAATTTATTTACGAGTTTGAGTGTTCTATTTGAACCATCATTGTAAAAGGGATTGTACACCCTTGTTCGTACGCTTACGAGAGTTCATCTTTTTGTGAGTGATTTTTGTGTGAGAAAAAAATTACTCGGGTATGTGTTACTAGCACCGGAGTCAAAACTAGTTGGTTTAGGTGTGACTAACACCGGAGTCAAAAATAGTTAGAGCGATTGGGAATAATGCTCGTTGTAACGGTTTCTCTAGCACCCGTGAAGCTAGAAAGTGTTACTATTGGAGATAGTGCAGCAAATCCCAAGTTGGACACTTGGGGAGTGGATTAGGCCGTGGAGTTGCGGACCGAACCACGATAAATTTCCGTGTTTGATTTCTCTCTTCCTTTACTCTTTATTTGTTTGTCATATTATTGCATGCGTGATTGAATTGTTTTAATTTTATTATTGGGGGTTGTATTAAGTTTTTAATTCCGCATTGTTTTTTAAGATACACAATTCACCCCCTTCTTGTGTTGCTATCCGGGCCAACAGAATCTCCACTCGACTCCTAAAATACTAGTAGTAAATTTTTTTGTTTTGGAGATTATAATATTTATTGCACGCTTCAGGGGATATCTCAAACACTATTTTACCCTTTAAATATTGTTTCTTGACCTTCGAATTTGCAGGATGAAGAGCACCTATCAAAAGTCAAACTAATTTTACTTTATTCCTTCACATTTCTTGTTTTTTATATTTGAACTTTTTGTCTTTCCCAATAATTATCACATTGAAAATTATGATCTGATCACACCATAATCCTTCAAATACTCCACATTACCATAAAATTTCAAAGTACTTTTAGAGATGATATTTGAGGAATATGCCCAAAATATTGACTCAAAATTGGATATGCAGGGGCAATGTGGTCAATTCAAGACAGTGAAGACGTTGCAAAGGGTTTATTGAGGCTGCAAAGGGTTTATTGAGGCAACGCGTGGTGCACCGAATGCTTTCGTGCAGTACACATCATTGCGGGAGCTACAAACCAAGTGTATTGCTCCCACATATATGTGTGGTGTCGAAAGACGTTCAGCACCGCGCTAAGACCTTAACTCTTCCACTTTCGTATTTGTCATTATTACTACCATTTACCAACTACAAATAAGAAGAAAAATATTTGTCATTATTACCATTTACCAACTACAAATAAGAAGAAAAAAACAAAGGGAGAGAAACAAAAACTCACTGGCTAATGTGCGCCAATTGAGTTGTTGGAAAATAGCGGACGGGTGAAACCAATTAAAACCAACCAACCGAGTGATTCCCCATCTTCATCTTACATGCTTTCCGTGTTCAAAAGCAATCAATTTTTAAATCACTAACGTCGTGCACAGTACAACTTTAATAGTACTAAGGTCCTGTAATTCACGGTCCTACCTTTTCAAGTTCTCAATTCTTTTTCTAAAAAGAAAACCCATTAACAGGTCTCCTTTGCCAAAAAAAAAAAACCAGAAATTGGTTTTTTGGTTTATTTGTTTGCCTTTATTTAATTTTTTTTTTGCATTTGTTAGTTTTGCGTCAATTTTTTATGATTTATTGGTTCCTCTCGACGAGACGAATCTAAAAAGTATGAAATTATGGCGAAAATTAATTATTTTTTGAATAAAGCCAAAATTAAGCCAATAATACACGTATTTTTTGCTTTATTAAAAAAATAATTAATTTTCACTATAATTTCATACTCTTTAGATTCGCCTCTTCGGGAGGAACCAATAAATCATAAAAAATTGATGCAAAACTAACAAATGCAAAAAAAAATTGAATAAAGACAAAACGAATAAATCTAAAAACCAGTTTTTGATTTTTTTAAAAAAAAAACCCATTAACCAAGAAAACACAAAAAAAACTATCAACACCTCCGGGTCAGTCTATATACATACGGGAGTTCCGGTTCATTTGAGATTGTAAACGGCGGGATTGGTCTCAAGATTAGTCAATGTGCGCGTAACGTAACTTGATCCCAATGACTAATATAAAAACACCAAAAGCTAACATGCGGCAGTTGAGTGGTTTTCGTCGGATACAACCAAACCAACAAAACGAAAGGGTTCACCAAACTTGTAGAGATGGCTTGACTAAAAACAAAATCCCGAAATAAAAAAATATATACCCATAGAAAGTAACAGGATCTTTTCTTTCTAAAGTGGAAAAAAGAGAATGATGAGTGGAGTAAAGTAAAATTACCTGTATGCCATTGGGTGAGTTACTGGCGGTCAGAACTCGGACCTGCGACCCGGTCTCAGGAATCGGCTTGGGCTGGAATATTCGTACCGACGCGATTCTTGGCGCAACTCTCAGGAGAGACAATTTAAACGCATTCGAGTCCAATGGGCTGTGCAAAAAGAGATCTGAATTCGGATAAACTTTGAGAATCCTGTCGACGATTGAGGGCCCAGTTAGCTCAAACCTCCTGGCCCCACCCACCAAACACACCGCCATCCTCGTCGACCGCCCCAACTCCGCATTCCCCCACCGGTCACCACCCGTGCTGTTGTAGTTGTTATGAGCCGCGGTCGAAGAAATTGGTTGAGGAGGTGGGGTGTAAAAGAAGGATTTGAGAGGGGCAAAAGAGGGAAGAGAGAAAGTGAAGGCGGTTATGGGAGTGGAGGAGGAGAGAGAGAGAAAGACGACGAGAGAGAGAGGGAATAGGATGAGGAGGACGACGATTACCCGCCAGTCTAGATCCGACAAATATCTCGAAATTTGCATCGCTAACTTCTGAGGGTTCATCTTTCTTGTTTTTTACTCCGATCTTGGGTCTCCCACCACCACACCATTAAACAAATCCGAAGATGGAAAGTGGAGAGAGAGGAAATGATTCACAGCGCTATATAGAGGTGTATATATATATATAGATATATCGATATGTTTAGAGAGAGAGAGAGAGAGAGAGGACTTTTCAAAAAACTTTACCTTTTGATCATTTCTTTTGGGTGGAAGATTGGTGTAGGTTCGGAACGTTCATGGTGTGATAGTGATCTTGTTGGGATGTGAGGTTGTTGGAGATAATCAATACGGAACCGGATCCCTGGGGTAAAGGAAGGGTCTTTTGTTTTAAAGTCCCCATCTTAGCTTGAGTTTCATAAATTTCCCATTTTAACATGTTGATTTTATTAGAAATAGCCTTACCATAAGTTACATATGGAGTATTACTTAAAATCAAATCTATCTCATCTAGCACTACTACTAGTAATATGAATATGAATGTGAATATTTAGTCTATAGTAATTAAATATACAATCTTGCTGTGTGTACTCGGAAATAAATAACTGCAGATTATCTTGATTGAAACAAAACATGTAGTTCACTCTTTTCGAGGGTGTTTGAGAGCTTATTTTTCAGCTTTTAATTTTTAATTTTTTGGCTTTTTGGATTATAGTCAGAATGACTTTTGAATCTAGGATGAGTGTCTGGGAGAAATGTGCAGAATGCATTTTGGGAGAGAGAGATGAGAGAAATCCATAAGTAGAAGTTGAAAAGGAGGTGTGAACCTCTTTTTGATTTCTTCTCTCTATCCCCAAAAATGGAGAAATAGTTTTTAGGAAAACTCTTTCTCCCCTTGGCTGCCAAACACCCATAAACCAAAAAATCAAAAAAGAGGCTCCCAAACGGAGCCTTCATTTTTTGAACTCACGGGTGCTGAAGAGCGGCCTTGGTATGCGGCATCAGGACTTTCAGATGTGTTTTCAAAGGCTTGGATTTCGTGTTGACACTCTTCCCATTGGGTAGAATGCCAAACAAAAAGAAATAACGATTACATTGTTAGAATATCGTTTATGATTTCAGAAATATAGTTATGTTGAAAAAGATCACAATATATTGTGATTTACTTTGTTTGGCTAGTGATTTTCACATCTCCTATTCTGATAACTGCATCCCTTCTTTTTGGTTTTGTAGTGAAACTTTTACTATTTCCTTTTACTTTTCCCAATATAAAACTTTACTATTGTATTTTACATTTCTTAATGTAAAACTTTTTCGAAAACCTAAAATATTAGAGCAATACTACAGACATTAAATAGTTTACAAACTATTACACTAAATGTACATAAATATCATCTTTGAACCACATTCATATTCTAAATGTCTCATAAAACACAATAAATAAATTTTAAAAATAAATCAATTCTTTGTAGAACAGGCTTACCAGTCTCTCGATCAATATCATTTCTAGGGGACGAGAGACTAAAATGATCACATAAAGGCGATCCAATATACTAGAGATTGTCGGATATTCGGACTCCGATTACGCTGGGTCAAACAGTTGTTCTTCCATCACTGCTCTTTTTTTTTCTTCTGAAACTAATAACTTTTCACCAAGTATGAATGGGCAGGGGCATATCTTTAATATGATAGGTACTGCCGTACTGTTGTACTTTATTTATACGTAACTTGCAAGTGTGACATTAAGATAGATTATTGTAGAAACCCAGAGGAATTTATCTGGGGATTAGGGCATTAATTAAAAATGAAATCACAATCACATGAGGTGTGGGAAGGAATATTACTTAATCTATTTTCTCAAGGGGTCAATGCTCAATAAAGACCAGTTAAAAAAAAAAATACTCAATAAAGAAAGAAACGAACATTCTTTCCATCGTTTGTCCTACACGGGGGCTCCATATGCTTTGATTTGTTCTCGTTGAAATGTACTAACGTAGGTCCCGTTTCACTAATTTTTCGATTTTTTACCCCGTTTCACTAATATTTTTTGAACTATTTTCGATTTTTTACAACTTTTGGACAGATCATTCTCCTCACATACATCAACCTAAAAAACCATAAAAAATACTATCAAAAAGTCAAGCCAGTAAAACACGGACAAGGGGTTGCTGCTGTGCACTATCCGAGCCGTCCGTTGCTCGGATGGACGGCCCAGATTTCACCACGGCACCTTTGCATCCGAACCGTTGGTTGTCGTGCGTGCAAGATGAAATCTGGGTCATCCATCTGAGCAACGAACGGCTCGAATGGTGCACAACACCTGCTATGCATGGGGCTGCACAACAGCAACCCCAAATCCGTAAAACACTCCCTTATTGAAACCAAAACCATAGCCCTCAGACGATGATTAAGATTTAAAAGGCCTATAGTGTTACTCCTAAAAGATAGGAGTACTTTTTACATTTTTCAATAGATTTTCACACATTTTTCATGTACTTGGTATTACGAATCTTAGAATTCAGTTCAATCATACCGAAATCTACTGGGAAAGCCGCTTTTAATTACCAAAAAAAAAATTAAAAAGAGCAAGAACTACAAGAGCTCACATATTCAAACGACGTAAAACAGTGTGGGGAATTATAAGAACAAGAAAACAAGTCTAGTCATCCCGCAATTCTCATTTGATTGTTTTCTATCGCTCTCTATTTTTCTCTAAAATCGTCTATTGAATTGGGCCATCCCAATGGACTCTCTAAGGCCAACCCCAACAGCCTTCCTAAAACTTTCTCTACATAAAGGCGATCCAATATACTAGAGATTGTCGGATATTCGGACTCCGATTACACTGGGTCAAACAGTTGTTCTTCCTTCACCGCTCCCTTTTTTCTGAAACTAATAACTTTACACCGAGTAGGGATGGGCGGGGGCATATCTTTAAATGATAGGTACTGCCGTACTGTTGTACTTTATTTATAAGTAACTTGCAAGTGTGACGTTAAGATAGATTATTATAGAAAACCCAGAGGAATTTATCTGGGGATTAGGGCATTAATTAAAAATGAAATCACAATCACATGAGGTGTGGGGGAATATTCCTTGATCTATTTTCTCAAGAGTCAATGCTCAATAAAGAGCAGTTAAAAAAAAAAAAATACTCAAAAAAGAAAGAAACGAACATTCTTTACATCGTTTGTCCTACACGGGGGCTGCATATGCTTTGATTTGTTCTTGTTGAAATGTACTAACGTAGACCCCGTTTTACTAACTTTTCGATTTTTTACTCCATTCCACTAACATTTTTTGAATTATTTTCGATTTTTTGTAATTTTTGAACAGATCATTCTTCTCACATACATCAATCTAAAAAATCATAAAAAATTATAAAAGTCAAGCCAGTAAAACACTCTCTTATTGAAACCCAAACCCAAAAAACCATAGTCCTCCGACGATGGTTAAGATTTAAAAGGCCTATAATGTTAAAAGATGTACTTTTTATACTTTTCAATAGATTTTCACATATTTTTCATGTACTTGGTATTATGAATCTTAGAATTCAGTTCAATCATACCGAAAACTACTGGGGGGAAGCCGCTTCTAATTACCAAAAAAAATAAATTAAAAGAGCAAGAACTACTAGAGCTCACATATTCAAACGACGTAAAACAGTGTGGGGAATTATAAGAACAAGAAAACAAGTCTAGTCATCCCGCAATTCTCATTCGATTTTTTCTATCGCTCTCTATTTTTCTCTAAAATCGTTTATTGAATTAGGCCATCCCAATGGACTCTCTAAGGGGGTGTTTGGCCACCTTTTTTTGGCTTTTGATTTTTTGATTTTCCTTTTTTTTTTTTTTTGCATGTTTGACAACTCATTCTCAAAATGAATTCTCACAAAATGAGTTATCAATTTTTGATGTCAGAGGAGAAGTCAGAAGTAGGCTAAAAGGAGTTTTTTGACTTCTCATTTTCCACTTTTCCCATTTTGATTAGGAAAAAGACCTACAAAATGTATTATGTCCATATCTCTCGAACACTACTCCTATTGCAAAATGCATTCTGCACATTTCTCCCAAACACTTTTACCAGATTCAAAACACATTCTCACCATAATCCAAAAAGCTAAAAAGTCAAAAAGTTGAAAATGAAAAACTGAAAATGAGACTCCCAAACACTCCCTAAATAGAGTTTTGTTGGCTTAAATAGCTAGGAAATTTTTTTCCTGGTGCCACCTCTCTCTGTCCCACCAGTTACTTTTTCTTTCGACAATTTTCACTAGCTACATAGTGTTGAATTATTTCGCTTGGGGGGCATCAAAGTCCACTTCAACGCTCTTCTAACAGGTCAGGTCAAAGACGAAGAAAAAAAAAACCCATTAAAACTCTCGAAAGGCCATAAGAGAACATTGACATGCCTCAGCATCTCTAACGCGTAGAGTAGAGGAGAAAAACTTGGGTGCCGTTGGGTACCACGTGGCGGTACCCAGCGCGCATCTCGGCTGTCCGAATGTATTTTAAACGATCCGGATTTTAGAGAGAGAGAGAGAGAAATCTGGGCCGTCCACAACACTTTTGGACGGCTGAGATGCGCATCGGGCACCACTTGTGTAGTACCCTATTTGCACCAAAAAATTTCTGAGAGGGAGAGGAGGGAGGGAGGGAGAAATCAGACCGCCCACAATACTTTTGGACGGCCGAGATATACACTCAGGCACCGCGTGTGCGGAACCCTATTTGCGCCCAAAATTTTCTGAGAGTTGAGACTGCTACCTAAAAGCAATGCTCGAATAACAACCATCAGACCTTAGATGCATCAGTAGAGACTTGGGCGAAGAAAAATCAGGAGAACGAACGGAATTCAAGAACAATGGTCCGTCACAAAATGTTCAAACAATAGTTCACGAGCTACAACATTTGATCTCAATGATTTTACGAACTGCCTAAAAAGGATGTATAAAATACCAGCTCACCGTGATGGTGGGACATTGTCCGGAGGTGGTGGAGATGAACCAAAGTCAATATCTGGATTGATGCCAGGTGGCCTCTCCCGAGGTTCGATGGATAGCAACTGACTTGAATCGCCCACCACGTCTGCCCATCCGTAACGAGGTTCCGCCCTTCCATCAAAAGTTAAAACTTCATCAATTTGATTCAAAAAACTTCAGATCACAGTGAATTACAAATCCTCATCATCTTTAAAAAAACATTCTTGGTTTTTGTGCAAATTCAAGATTCAGATTAGACAGACTGGGAAATGTGGCAGATACTACTTGGATTCTATGAAGCACTGGGTTAGAGTCTCATGATCATCCATCTTTTCAGTGTCTATACTCCTCCCAAGTTTGGGATTATTTGCTTAAGAAAAAAAGGCATCCATGAGGAGATTGAATGGTCTAGGTTGCGATCAGTAATAATCTACGTAAATTACTTAAGAGGGCAAAATGCAAGAATCTTTCAACATAGAAGTAATAGAATTGATGTGGTTAGTGCCAGGATTGAAACTGATGTCAGTTCTTGGAGAAATTTGAAGAGAACAGATACAACCAAAAGTGCCCGGAACCTGGATTGGAAGAAAACTCGTAGGGGTGTCTTCACCATCTTCCTTTGCTTGTATTTATTGGTAAGGCTGTCTACCACATCTTTAAGAGTTTTAGGCGATTATGTGCTATGCGTCTAATGGCTTGTGATTTAGGTGGTTTTGGTGTTTTTTTTTTTTTCCTGGGAAATCCCCGTGAGGGTTTGTTAGTGATTATGAAAGAAGAAGAGAGGAAAATATATCTTACTCGTAGTAAGTTTCTTCATCCGCAACAATATCCCAGCTTTCGCCTGTTGTGCTTTTACCATATTTGTGCACCTTACTGGTACACACACACAGAGAGAGAGAGAGAGAGAGAGAGAGAGAGAGAGAGAGAGAGAGAGAGAGAGAGAGAGAGAGAGAGAGAGAGAGAGAGAGAGGGCATACGAGTTCATAAAAGTTTTCAATATAGCCCCAAACCAACGGAGTATAGTTTACTTTAAATCGTGACGAAAGCTTGCTCAAAAGTGAAAGCCATCAAAGATTAATTGCATACCCATTTCCCAAGTGCTCCTCTCCCCAGGCCCTAGACCAACCTGGAAGCAGAGGGATAGAAAATTAATGCCTCAAAAATGCATAAGCATCACCCCAATTGTTCATACCCTTTCTTAACCAAGACAAGAAAAGGGGAAGTTTTGATAGAGTGCAAGCATTATGTGTCATTAGTTTGCAAAGCAAACTTTACATCATCATCAGTTCACATCCACACACATGGTTGACAACACAAAAGAGTGCCAAGTGCCAAGTGCCCATTTAGCAACAAGACGTAACAGTTGGTTGACATTCACCAGGACCCTGGGGTACATAAGTAAAAGAGCTATTATACACTGACATGAATCGTAAATTTTGGTTTTGGTTTTTTCTGACTCAGCGTAGTAGCTTGAACTCCGTGATATCTTTATTTGTTGGGTTGACTCCATAATTATCTACATAAAATTAAGGTGCTTACAATCCATAGACTCTAGTATTCAAATGCAAATGCGCTACAGCAGATAAACATATATGTCACCCAAAAAGAAGTTTCTCAAATATATCCTTGTTGCACAAGGTTTTTTCTTCTTTCTTTTTAAGTGATAGTGTGAAAGATTACCCAAGTAACATAATTTTAAAGTAGTTTATCCTAAAACTCAAACGGAAATTATTAAAAAATCGACTGCTGCAAGTTTACCACACATCATATGTGCAATTAAGTTTCATTGCTCGTTGTTGACGGCCATGTTAATATTTCAGATACATGCAACAAATGAATGCAGTTGGTAGAGTTAAGTATTTGCAATTAAAAGAAAATTAGAATGACACATACGATCACCACTGGGCGATACATGCCATGTCTCCCCTTGACGTGAACCTATTCCAGCAAAAAACTTATCTTCCCACTTATCTCCCCATTTGGTTCCAAGTTCAGTCTCAGCCCACTTGTCTGTCCTGAGGAAATGAAATGGGAAACACTTCAATGCAACCTATAGGAAGAAAGATTTTCTCCCAGCTTTTTCTTTCTAATGACGTCCTTCAACACATGGAAATGGTTGCAGACAAATTTCTTAATCTTCCAGAACATGAACATTTTACCACATATGGGTTATTTATTTGAGTTAAGCCAGCCAAATTGCAGAGAGGGTAGAACAGATAATACCATTTTAGAACAGATCCTCTTCCATCATAATGCTCTCCCCACTTCTCCCACCAGGATTGTTCATCCAGTCTGCCATACTTACTTGCCCCTTTCTCAGTCCATCCTTTAGCATCATATTTCTCCCACCTGCCCAAAAAATAAAGCCCTTGTCAACCTGGGCCTAAGTGACATGAATGTTGCTCAATTGTACTTGAGGTCAATAAATTACAACCGCTGTGCATTGAAAATTAGCTTACCATTTTTCATACCATCCAGCATTTTCTGTGCTCGATTTTGCTTGTTTCTGGGCGCTCCTTTCTATCATAGCGATGTTACTTCAATTTTACAAAGAAGTGAATCAAACAAATGGAAAGATAAACTACTGGTAAACTGCAAAGATTCAGTCTGGCAATGCAGTCGGGCATCGAATTTTTTCTTCTTCAAAGGATATGAGGTTGTTTTCAAGACATACAAGGTTGAAACAAAAATAATGAAGTCAAAACCTCCATTCATCTTGGTGAAGAACTTCTTGCCATGTTTCCCACCATGAATCCCCTTCAGCATTCCTTCCTGATTTTTCCACACCTAAAATTATCCAATGCCAAATTAAGTATTTTTGAAAAGGTACAAAAAGCAGAGACAACATTAATTGTCATTGTGCCGGACCAAACAACAACACGCAGTTGGCAATTAGTTACTAAATTCAGCCTCAGAAATAGTCATTCAAAATATTCTTAAGATAAAGATATGGTGTGTAAAACTATCAAACACTTTCTTGAACCGGCAATCCATATCAACAAATTGAAAACAAGAAACATACCAAGCTCTTTGTATCCTGTCCAGTCACTTTTCTCCCACCACTGTCAAGATGATCAACAAATCCAATTAAAGGCATATATCTGGGATGATACTTGATGAGGTTATAAAAGCAATTTTAATTTAGTATAGTTATGTTACTATCACAACTATTGATGACAGAAATTATCATGGCGCATTTTGATAATTAACAGTGCAGTCTCTTTTTGCAGCTGCTTTCAGGTTTCAGAATTGATATAGGAAAATTTTAATCTAAGACGTCGTCTTAAAGATTCTTAATACACAAATTTCGAAGTAATATAAACAAATGGAGTACAACCACGCCAGGATAAGATACTGCACTTTCATGCCAAAAAGGTCGATACAAAGCACACATATCTACCACCCACAGAAAGAACATGCTACCTGTTAAACAAATGGAAAAGCTATCTGAAATACCGAAAAGAGAAGGAATGATCAACCTAATTTTATGCTTCCTTAAAACGAGTGTTCCCACAATATGCAGCAAATAAGAATATGAATTTTGTTAGTCCTGTATCAGGCAAGCAAATGGACGAAAGTGCTACCGATACATGAAGACAGAAAAGCATGTATGTTGTTCCAGTGATTTTTAGATTAAGAGGTATGCTAGACTAGATGTGATTTGCAGTTTCACATCCAAATGAGTCAGGATAAACAAAATAAACTATTTCATCTTTAGAGTTAAAACCTTTTCCAGTTCAACGTGCAAGAAATGTTACCAAAGAATAAGTATAGGTATTTTGTGGTTTAAATCTCAGCTTGGCTTATATTGAACTGCAAAAATGCTCCAGTTAGCAATTTATATACTAACTTTCAGGCTTCAGCATTCTAAAAGTCGGCCGCCTAGGCGCTAGGCGGGGGTCATATGCCTAGATTAGGCGGCCGACTAGTCAGCACATAACCCCGCCTAGGCGCTAGGTGACCGACTAGTTGGCACCTAGTCCCCGCCCAGGTGCACCTCTTCCGCCCGACTAGCGCCTAGCGATTTTTAGAACACTACTAACTTTTACGCTATGTGCATGCCATGAAGGTTCTCAGTTTCAATCTTTTATATTACTAAATAACAGTGCATGGTACGGAGTCAAAGCCACATGAGATTTTCTTGAAACTTTCTCAGAATTGGTTTTGGTAAAGTTGCTTCAAGCTTTAAATGGCCAGTGCAGCTTTAATCCACACAAGAAAATAACCCAATAATAAATACTTATGCATCTTGTTGTGAAGCCACTGAGACGAAAGTGGACATAGGTGTGAGTACCCTTCATTCCTTATTGTTATTGGTAAGGAAATCATAGACATGAGAATAGTACTACGAATCATGTATTTTACGTGTTTTATTTTTCAAAGAACTGCTTCAAATAACATCAGAGATCAGAAAAACAAATTTGTACCATTTCTTTCCATTCTGAGAAGCCATCACGACTTTGACCACCCATCCTTGTCCATCTACATCTGTAACCATTTTCGCCGAGGTCCTCTCCACTTTCTTGAAACCATTTGCTGCCATCTTTATTAGTACCAGATTCATTGCTATTTTTGTTTATCAGATTGATGCCCCAATCCTTTTCATTTGCAATACCAGTATCTACCATGAAGGAAAGCAGGGCAATCATTAGTCAGCACTATCAGATGCCGAGATTAACATCTAAATAGCAAAACCCTAGCATAAGCATGTGCCGGTAACGGTAAGATTTACTAATACATATGTGATGCCTATTGGGAGTAATCTACTCAAATTTTCCTTTTCTAAAGAGCAAAAATTAAAAAAAAAGGTTACCTCGTTCAGGTGGAGTATCACGGGACTGTGGGCCAGAGTTTCTTGGGGAACAACGAGAATAGAACTTTTCTTGTTTGGAAAGAAACCTAGATCTGCATATTGAAATGCAAGTCAACTTTACCATTATCCTTACCAATACCATACCCCAAGGAAGTGAAAAATATCTAGCATTAGGGAAACGAAGTTTATTCTATTCCCACTACCCAAGGATAGCTTCAGTTTCCTCTAGGCTTTATGAGTTTATATGCACAAGGCCTAAATATATGAAGATGACCACGAATTGAACCAAGTTTTTAATTTGGAAACTCCAGCCGACATGTCAGTCTACAGGGTGGATTTTTTGGAATGGCTTACACATGCAATGGGTAAACATCAGGGGCTCATGTCTTACAAATTGGCTTGGTTATCACAATCATCTGCCAAATAATTGCTGATTCATGCTGACCAGAGCATAATGCAGCACAACATTTTGGTACAGTGACCAATCTTGTGCTACAGTGGAACGATAAAATCATTATTGTTTCCCCTATCATGACTCCAAGATGAAGAATCCATTGCCAGTCCTAATAAGTTACGCGTCAACTTTTAATATCCTCATAGGACCTCCAAAACTGCTTCAAGAAGATATCTTTCAAATGTTGTACCTTTGGCAATTAAGAAATCTCAATCAAGCCAGAGAAATTACTGGGACCACGTTAAGAGGCAAAGCAGTAAACGAAGCCTTGGCGTCTGATATCATAACTCATACTAAGTGTCTGTAGCTTATCCAATGGAGTGGAAAGTACTACCATGGTTGGCCAAAATTTTATCTTCCGACATAAATTATAGCTTAGAATCTCCAATGGGAATAGCTTCAGCGGGAGAGATGAATAGAATATTTAACCATTGGTCCACTTTCCACTTTCCACTTGGGACTCATGGGCCCATTTTCACCAGAAGTTCAGGTATTGGCTCCAGAGTCTAAAATTGTCTTAGAAGTAATTAGTTTTTTTCGTCGTTTCCGTTTCTAGAGCAACACAAATCATTGTGCTCATCAATAGCTAAGGAACATTATCCCCAAGGGATTGGCCTGGTGATTGGAGGGGGGGATATATGGGTTTGCTCCTCCAAGGTCTGTATACCCCCGGCTTTAACCCTAGACTGATAGCCAGTGAACGGTGGAATTGTTCCCAGACTAGCTGAGATTAGTCGAGATGTGCATCAGCCGGACACCCTAAGTTGACCAAAAAAAAAAAAAAAAGCTTAAGAGGACTAGTTATCTAGATTACCCCAGACTTGAGAGGCTGTTTGAGCTAACTTCAAGCCCCAACCAAAGAAAGGCAAAAAAGTATCTTCCTTCAACATCATCGCTTTTCATGGTAACCAAACAGACTGCACTTGGAGAGATTAACACAAGTTTGAATCAATAAATCAGTATCCTCCATCTCATAAGCATTCTTTACCAAAAATGAGCATTCAAATCTTCAGGAAAGTGAATACCATACAACTACATGCATGCAAACAGACATACACACGCAAACGTAAACCTATTACTATTGTAAAGGAATGGGCAATGCTACAAACACTAAATATAGTATACAAACTACAACACTAAAAGTTCAAATGACACAACCACAACAACAATGGATGATGCAATACATGAACGGACTCATCCACTAAAAGATATATGCAAATATATCTCTATATCACAATAGCAAATTGGCACGTACTGAGGGGATGCAAATGGCAAGGCGGGCGCAGCTTGGATTCGAGCTCTGTGACCGTGAGTGTTCTTTTTCGAATCGCAGCGCCATTCCTCAGCATTCTCCACACTGGTTCTACGGACCGGGACCACCGAGCCCGAACAACAGCACTCGATCCTACTAAAAGGGTCCAGAAACCTCCTCCTCCTCTGCCTCTTTTTCTTCAACTCCAGACCATGGCCATGAAAAGGAGACAAGTGGACCCTACTAACCAGTTTCGGACAAAATAACTCGCCGCCATTACTCATGAACCCTAGCTTGTGTCAATGGGAGGGAGCTCTACTGTGAATTTCACCTGAAGTGGAAGAATCGAAGCTTACAATTGGGGATTATGAGGCAATCGCATTGGCTGGAAGAGATATGGAGAGTTTTGGAGAAGATGAACATTTGTGCTGATACATTTGCCGCCGACTTGAGAGAATTTAGCGGGAGAGAGATTTACAGGCGGCGGTGGGGTTTATATATGATCAGTGTTGTGGGCAATACGGCTGCGAAGGGATTTTAAAATACACGTCATCAGTACGGCTTCATCTTCCCGTTTTCACTTTGGACCTACCACGTGTCGGAAATACTCTCTCTAAGTTTTTTTTTTTTTTTTTGCCTTTTTGCTTGTATGCGATTAGTGGTGTGAGAAAATTTCGGGTACGGGTAGGGACGTGGTACCCGTGCGGTACATTCGGACCGTTCAAAATGGACGACCCGACCGGCTGCATGTTTGGACGGCCCGACTATGCCGCACGGATACCACGGCACTCATACCCTATTTGCACCCAAGTTTTTCTCGTTAGGGGTACACACAGTTCATATTGAACCGGTTCTAGGAAAAAGAACTAATACCTAACCAATACACGTGTAGAACCTTTCCGGATCCAAACCGCAAGACCGGACCTGTTTTGGTTCGGTTCCGATTCTACCGGACCGGTTGTCTGGACCAACTTGGGCACGCTTGGATTAATTTGAGAGCAATTTTGGTTACACTCCCTAAAATAAAATAAGGTAAGCAAGATCCTCACTCCTATTGGCTAAGAGATGATAATGGGACCACTTTTAACCTAACCCAACCCAATATAACCAAGTGAGTTTTTAAGCTTAATTTCACACACACCCCTGAACTACCTTCCATAATTACTTTCACCCCCTAAACTAAAAACCTGAACACCACGACCCCCTTTTCTATTAAGCGTGATCACTTTCACCCTAACTTTTGGTCGAACCTCGATGTTTAAACAAAACAGAGATAAGAAATACAAGCAGATAAATAACCAATAATTTCAAAATAGAGATAACAAATGGTGGGAGCTAGATCATAGACAGTGAAGAGAATTTGAGGGGAAAAAAACAAAGAGATCTTAATTGAGGCATATTTGGAAGATGTAAGGCTGTCCCGCCATCTGAAGCTTGAAGCGAGTTTTGTTCGACAGGTTTAATTTCATCTGCGACTCCAATTTATTATTCCTTCATCATCGTTCTTTTCTTTAGGAGAGAAGAGATTATGGCTGTTTTTAGGAGAGATAGAATTGAAGGTAAGCGTTCTTTTTTTAGTAGAGAGAGGGAGAGTATAAGGTAGTTCTTGGGGTGTTTGTAAAATTAAGCTTAAAACTAAAATGGGTTGGGTTAGATTAAAAGTGGTCTCATTATCCTCTCTTAGCCAATAGGATAGATGTTTTGTTCACCTTATTTCCTACGTAACTAACTGTTCTAGGATTCGACATGTGCACCCCAAATTAAACACTCAACCATCAACTATTTACTTGCAAAGCTCCTCCAATTAGTTATGAACCTCACAAATTTATGCGATGACTAAGAATATTGAGACGCCACGTAACCATGCCCGAAACACTTGATCATAATTTTTCCTTAATATTAAAAAATCATGCCTGGTAAAGGAAAACGTCAAGGCAAACCTTTGAAGGAATTCAATGAAGGGTATATATGAAAAAGAGGAAAAGTAACAAGATTTGCAAAGTCTGTTATTTTGAAAATATCACTACTCCTCCGTGGCTTGCCATAATTTGGTTAAGGTTGAAAGACCAAAAGATATTCTTTAGTCATTTTGTGAGGATAATACGAAAAATGTTACATTATACCATTTTTTACGTGTTGGAATTGTATCAGAATTTGATTTAAAAAATACATAATCAAATTTGATTTATATTATACATAATCAAAGATGCTGATACGATGAAGTCCACAATCATTAACATGGTCCCCAACAAAGGAAATTATAATGTCCCAAACTTTTTTATCTATAAAGGAACATCATCAAATCACGTCAGTTGTTAACATCATAACATTGCCTAATGCAGGCCTTTCAAATTTTCAATAAGGAAAATGCTAACGTCAGCTCAATGGGCGGAAGATAATAAGTAGAAAGTGTAAAGATATCCTAGAAAAATGTATTAATCTCCGTGAAAATATATTGATATTTATTAGATGTGTATTGATATCCGAACTTTTTTGTCATTATATATATATATTATCCTCCACCTATTGGGAGAGGTTAATAAGACGCTTTCATTGAAAGGAGAAAATAGCAATAACACAAGTTCACTGAAGTAAACCAATAATATACTGTTTTGAAGTAAAACGATTGTATAAAAATATGCTCCTTGCAAACTTCTTCTCAAAAGTTCAACTTTCCAAATATAACCATATAAACTTGGCGAAATTCCATTATTATCGTTGTGTTTAAATTGAAGTAATATGTACAAACTAGGACGGATGGAATATTTCTTTTGCATTCTTTTTGACATTTGTGCTCATTATGGAGCCCCATGATTTTAAACCTATCGTTGCATCATTGGCTGCCATAGATGTTACTACTATTTGAAATTTTGAATGCACATTTGATGGAATGGCTACAGGGATTCAATAATTGAGGCTCTGTGGAGTATTTCTCACTCTAATGCAGCCCAAGCAGCCCTCCTGATATGATCCAAGTGGTGCTTAACATCTCACTGGTACGAAGATTTGTTTGAGTTATCTTTTTCCTCGTAACTCAATTACCGAATCACTGATGGACCAACTTATTGAAATTTAAAAAGAAAAAAGATCGACCAACTAAATAAAAGATGGAACTTTGCGCCACAACAGAATACTAAGTAGAAAAAGATGGAACTTTGCCATCGCAAGAAAACCCAGAATCAAAGAAAAAAATTTAAACGACTCCACGTCTATTTGGATAAGCGAAATAATGTCACATCGTTCTCGAATAAAAAAAAAAAAAGCTCTATTGTGCTTAAGACAGATAAATCAAGTCACTAAGAATTTGGTCTGCTTTAGCAAAATGTGTGGCTCAAGAAAAATAGAACTTTTTACAGATGATGAGAATCTTCCATGTAAGTGCAAGTGTCATCCTAGACAACGGAAAAGGCCATGTTGACGAAGCAGAGATACAATACCGGCAGGGTGTTGAGGTATTCTGAGGTTACGCTTGCAAAGGAATTTCAAGGACTTTTAAGTGAATATGAAGTATGAACTCACATCAACCTCGTGGCTCACTTCTTGGGAAGATGAGCCTTTATCGATTCTACGACCACCTGTAAAGAGGAAGCAGTAAAAAATAATACCACAAGAGCATTTGAAAATAGTTCCTTCTTCAATGTACCCTACTTACGATTGGTTGGATGAGGTCAAACTAAGTTGGGATGTTTTACAAATAAAATTGACAAAATAAACCGAAATCATCATGACTTGTCTCATGTTTCCTGCTATCTATACAGATGGCCAAACCACAGTGGTCAACTGATCAGAAAACTCATCCTTTAACTTGTATGATCATCCAATTTAACCGTGATTATGTTATAGTACATAAAAAATCACGATTCTTCAGAAAACAAGAGGGCATAAAATCGACATACTAGGCACTCTACTGTGAAACTCTGAAATAATCAGGTTGGGAGAAATATTGTTCAAACGAGAAATATAACCAATTTAAATACATATGAATCCCTAATATCAAAAAATCCCTGAACACGTTATTAGAGCGCGTAAGTGTGATTCATGACCACATATAATGAGAGCTGATCCACAGAATTTGCTTGCAATTATACCAGTGTGAATGCCCAGGAAGCTCAAGGATAGGAAACTTAGGCATTCTGAGATCCCATATATGTATATCCCAGACTCATCCTCTGCAGAACCTAGAGCATTTGCCACAAAACTATAATTCAGTGTTAATTTAACAAAACTATCGAAGTAAAGAATAACAATCCAAAGCGGGAGGAAAAAACGTGTACAGAGTGTGAAGAATGGTCATTAAGGAACGTGCAATTGAAACAGAGTGTGAAGGATTGGAAAAGGAAGGGAACCATGTCCAATTGAAACATAAAGCGGCTGTTTAGGGTATACTTGTCAGGCTGGTCCTGAAGAAAATATTTTCCAGTATCCATACCTTAAATAACCCAAATTGCTACACTTAGTCTACGTTTAAGACATAACTTTACCTTAAATAAAGCTCAAGGCTGCCTGGATGTTGGGTGTAAGAGGGCATTTATGCCAATCCTCTTGAAAGCCTTTATTCTCTTATACTTCACGTACATACATGGATGCTTCTATGATGTACAAACAGCTAAAATAATTGAACTGAAAGTTGTAGCGACCCATGGACTTAGCCCAGTTCTTTTGGTAAATAGTGGAGATGATTTAGTCATGACCATAGTTTTAAGTGAAGACAAGCCCATCACTACTGTGGACAGTTACAAATGTCTGCAATTCGATACCATGTTCATTATTGGACAGTCAGAGTTACAAACAAATGTCATAATCAACATTCCGTATATGGGCTTGCTCAATTGAATTTGTTTTCCTGCAAGAACATGAAAACATTATTAGCCAAAACTAGAATTCAATATCCCATCGAGACAGAGGCTGAAGTAGCAGTTCCAGATCCAAGGAAAAAACTACATCAAAGAGTCAATGCATGGTACTCAAAAACAATGTGTGTGTAAGCATAATGTGTTCAAGTACAATGTTAAGTTTCCTAAGTTAAGCTAAAATTACTTTTAAAAGGTAGTAAAATTTTAGTGAACTCAATAAACTGACTCTCCATTTTTTTATACAAAAAATACTAAAGAAGGGGGTTGCACATGGGGGATAGGAGAAGGGAAAAGGAACTGTCCAGTACAGGCAAGATTTCAATTAGTGTTGGTGGGCAGATGCTTGAAGCCACTCATAAGACACGGTCAAAAAGCAAGGCATGCATCTGCCGGCACACTTCAAAGAGGGAGTTACCTATGACATAGCACCAAGTAATAGTCTGACTTCCCATAATTAGGCACAGCAAGATTAACGGTCACCAGGGTTAACGTTGTTCATTTTACAGAAAAGTAAGATGTGCCAGGATGCTTGTCTAATGAGGAGGGATTGATACAAATTATTGATCTGTTGATTATTCCCAGGTGTAACCATGTGCGCGAAGCACTGGATTACAGCCTTGAGGTGTCGGCTGTACGCGTGCTCATGGATGGGGTAACTGTGTTCCCCTTGTGAGGTCATGGTGACGATTTTGGACTCCTCCCTCCCCTTTAAATTGAGTTTTGTGCTCTGTGTGAGAGTGTGGTGTAGCAATGTGAGAGAGGGAGAGGTTGAGTGAGGGGGAGCCAGTTGTGGCTCCCTGGATAGGTTTTTCATGTTTGTGTATAAATATACAAGATGGAGTTTTCCTCAAGATTTCTTGTATGAGGTTGTGTGCGTGCGTGACCCTGAGCACAACATGATCAGCATCCCTATAATGAAAACGTGCACGTACTTTTACAGTTTTTTCTGTTGTCTGACTTCTCTCTATCAGACCTCCAAAATAGTTGTTTCAAGGTTATTTGTTCTTAGATTTCCCAACGTGTACTATGTTACATAGCCACATGTGCAAAAGCCAAATCAGCTCATCGAATTTTACCTTTTTTTCAAAATCAACTTTGACATTATTTATATCAACGGGATCTATTTTAAATGGGTAAAACCACATACTTCATTGTCCGCAGATCCCAAAATTGTATGGATGAGTCACAGGTTGAAGCAACAGTGTTTACATCGTGCGGGTCCCATGCTCCACCGGACAAATAATGAAGCAATCCAGCTGACTCCTGCGATTGTACCTGGATTTCACCTCAAAACCTAAGTATAAATAAACTGGAGAATATAAAAGTAACGCTATATCACTATTAATAACAGGACCTGTGGCATCTATAGCATGGATGACATGTTGAGATGAATATACAAGAAACCAACACTGATTTACAAAAATACGACAAGACAATAAACGAGTTTAGCTAATTGATGAAAAAAATTCAGGTAAGGAAATATTTCAATATGCAATTTAACCCTAAATTGCAAGAAAGTGAGAAGTACCAGAAAGCTTGGAAAATAATCATGAGGATGAGATGTAAGCTGGAAAGACAAGGAAACTCTATTTTCTCACGCTATGATAAATAATTCCTCTCTGCTGAAATATCATTACTCTTACTCTTCCCGTAGCACAAGCTTACTACATTTGCAAATAGATAAGAATTTTCTAAGATAGTATTTAGGTTGCAATGTTCAAAGCATTACCCACATTGAAAATAAGGAAAAGGCTACATTTGCAGCCGTGCGTGTGTTTGTGCCAACAGCCCTAGTTTGCTGTATGCAAATTGCAAAGCGATTCACTGTCGCTACATTTGCAGTAACACAATGAGTCAACCAAAATTCCCGTTACATCAAAAGATTCAAAACCATTTGGTGTTATATAAGACAAGCCAAGCTTATCAACGTTTACTATTGACTAAAGCCAAAATTTCTACAAAGAAAGTGATGTCTTTGCAACAAATTCCAACATTAAAATATAGTAAGAAAGTAGAGATAAGCTAACTAGCACTTGAATCTCTCTTTAGAATAGATTTTTATCCACCTAAACGAAAATCTGATTCATCAGCCCGGCAAGAAAACTATGACTGGGAACCCAAAACAAAAATTCACATAAACCAAAAGAGAAGAGACACTTACAAGCAGAGGGCGTTGTGATGCGTGGTTCCATTTACACACCCCAAACTGCATTTGGATCATCATCAGCCCGGCAAAGAGGAGGTTGAGTACCAGGTTCTCTTTCTCTCCCTCTCCCCTCGAGAATTTGAATTTGAATTTCATTTATTCCTGCTCAAATTATATTCTTTTGGCAACCAAAATTAAATATCTTTATCAATTCCCCTAAACTACAATAAACTCATGCATGTAATGAACATTTAGGTACAAGCATCAGTGAGGAGAAACCAAATTGCAGCAACAGAAATTCAATTCAGGAATCGAATCAAAATCTCAAGTATACCCGAACCATTTCAAGTGCGTACCTTCTTCTCAGAACGGTAGAAAATTCGAGTTTCACAATAAAGGAACAAAATGGGTTTTGATGCAGTGTAGCCAAATCTATTTTCAGAAAAATAATTTCAGCTAAATCAACTTCGATTATGTACGATTCAATTCTCGATTGACGTAATTCTTATATATCATGGTTTATCTTCTTAACAATATTTACAACATGAACTCTTTCGATCGTATTAATAATCATGTAATGAATCACAATCGAACAATTACTCAACCTAATCACAGTTACCATGGTTCTTTGATAAAAGGGGATGGATTGAATGTGACCAAATCTATTTTAACAAAAATAAATTCACAACAATCATCTCTGATCATGCACTAATAGGAATTAATTTTCTACAATAATTAACAAGGTTTATCTTATTGTTAAGATCTAAATGTTGAACAGTTATGATCAGATTAATAATCCCGGAATAAATCTCGCGTGACGAATTAAGCTGCATTCCAGCTTCACATGGGTTCTGACGTCGTTTTGAGTAGATGACATACGTTCAACCTATGTCATGTACCTAAAACGACGTAGTCTTGTATGTCATCGCATCTCTTTATATACAGCGGAAAATTACCTCAAAGTCAAGATTTGGAGTCCTTAATTACCATTAAGGATAAACTGGAAACTTAATTCCCGTTAAGCCAACGTCTCGAAGACCGGTACCTCCCGAAACACAACGCCCCAACCGTCGTCGTCGTCAACTGTTCCACTTCCACGGAGAGCTGATCTCAGATCGTCGGCGATTTCAGATCCGACCTCGCGTCTATCCAGCCAAAGTTGGCCGGTGAGGATGTCGGTGGTGGCCAAGTTTCTCTAGCTGGAGTTTGGGCAGAGGCCGGCCGGCGAGGATGTCGATGGTGGCGTAAACATAGTACTCCGTAATTTTTTGAGCTTGACTGCTATATGATTTTTCGATATACTGAACATTGTTGGCTGTCGTTTAAAAAATAGATATTAGACATTTATGTTGCATTTTCCTATTTATAACTACATTTATTTCTCTATCTACATTATAGATGTATATTGATACTAGTTTAACGGCTTCGTGCGTTGCACGAGTGTGATGTCCGTGTGTATTTTGGTTTACAAACTCTAGGGACTCAAATGCGTAAGCAACAAACTCTAGGGACCCAAATCCGTAAAGCAACAACCTCCAGGGACTCAAATGCGTAATTTAGCCATACATAGCCAAAAGACCAAAAGGGCATAGCAATATGGCAGAATTACAAGAAAACCAATGGGGCAATTTCCAATTGGAGGGCAAAATTGGCAAAAAGTGGCAATTGACCAAACACCAAATTGTATTGGCCTCTCTTTTATAAGCCTCTGGGTTTGGAAATCCTAAACGATACCCGAAATTGAGAATTTTTTTTTAATCTTTTTGCTAAATCACCATTTACTTTATAATTATATTTTTCTCTTACTTTTAAAATATAATGGTGGTTTAGTAACTTCACGTAATAGAGACAAAAAAATGGAGTGCCAATATCAATTCCGTTTTGTATAACGCTAAAACTACTCCATATTTTCAAAACCTACTCAACGACATCAATCAAATAAGACTAATACTATTAGATATGAAATTATGTACATAAAAAGTAAATTAATTTTTGGGCGTAGGCTCATTTTTTAAACTTCAATTTAAAATTAATAATTCGTACGCTGCTAACACCTGTCCACAACTCTATCATGAACACTTGACAACGCCTATTACCATTTATTCACCACTGCCACAAATCCACTAGAATTAATCGTATTCTCAAACATTGTTATATTGAGGATGTTCCCAATGTGAGTACTTTTCTTTTTTGGAGCAACGAAATGATGATTGAGAACATTCTTAACACTCTGTTTAGGCTAATTCAACTAAAGTAGTGGTGATTTAATAAAGAAATGGTGATTGGGAATATTCTCATTACTTTGTTTAGGCCAATTCATCAAAGTGGTGGTGATCTATCGAATAAATGGTGATTAAGAACATTCTCATCACTTTGTTTAGGCCAATTCAACCAAAAGTAGTGGTAACTTATTCAAGAAATGCTGATTGAGAAATTCTCATCACTTTGTTTAGGCCAATTCAACCAAAGTAGACTTGATTTACTACAGAAATGGTGACCGAGAACATTATCATCACTCTGTTTAAACCAATTTAGCCAAAGTAGTGGTGATTTGTTAAACAAATGGTGACAAAGAACATTCTCATCGCCCTTTTTAGGCCAAAAAATAATTTTAAAAAACAGTTTTAAAAACAAAGGGTTTTTCTATTGTTAGCCTAGCCCAATGGGCTGACAATAAGCATACGTAAAGACAAATAAACACACATTTCTATACACTTTTTACACATTTCTATACACTTTCACACATTTCTATACAATTTTCACACATTTTAATACACTTTTTAAACCTTAATGTCACCCCAATGGGCTGAATTTAGAATTTTTCCTTTTATCAAAAGGAACATCTCAAATCACGTCGGTTGTTAATGAGAAAAACTAGGGTGCTAGTTGAGTATCACATGGCGGTACTCAGTGCACATCTCGACCTTTCAAAAGTGTTGGACGGTTCGGATTTTAGAGAGAGAAAAAGGAAGGAGAAAGAGGAGAGAGGGAGGGAGAAATCTGGGTTGTTCAAAACACTTTTGGACGCCCGAAATGTGCGTTCGGACACCATGTCAGTGGTACCCTATTTGCACGCCAAATTTTCTCCTTGTTTGCATTGCCTATTGTTGGCCATTGCCTTCCTTTCAACCTTCCAATAATAAAAGGAGAAAAGAGCAATAACACAAGTTCACTGTAGTAAACTAATGATATTGTTTTGAGGTAAACATAAAATGATTGTGATTATTATCAAAAGTTCATTTTGGGACGTTAAACTTCTTCTCAAAAGTTTATTTGTGTTTAAATTGAAGTACTACTATATACATACAAAATAGGACGGATGGATGGAGTATTTCTTTTACATTCTTTTTTGACGTTTGTGCTCATTATGGAGCTCTATGATTTTTAAACCTAGCGTTGTTATCATTGGTTGCCATAGATCTTATTACTGTTTGAAATTTTGAATGCACATTTGATCCAAGCGGTGCATAACATCTCACTGGTACGAAGATCTGTTTAAGTTGTCTTTTACCTCGGAACTCAATACCGAATCACCAATGGACCAACTTATCGAAGATCCATAAAGAAAAAAGATGGACCAACTTATCTGAAGAACCAATTCTATCGTTCGCTTGGTGAAAGCATAATAACAATCGGAACAAAATCTAATACAGAACGGCCAAGCATCTATTTAAGGAGTTGATAACCATAATCTTTCCAATGGTTAGCTTGACTTGATAATTAACCTTCGGCCGTATCACCAACGACTACCACACTTTTCAGTTGCGCTGCGTGTCAACACCTGCCATAGTGACATGACAAGATACATGTTGCCAACACACTCTTACATGTGGTGGCTTTTAAGTAAATCAAATACCACCACAAGTAACATTCATGGCGACCGAGAGGGCCATTTGAGCCATAACAGAATACTAATTTGAAAGGCATGGATCTTTGCCATCGGAAGAAAACCCAGAATCAAAGACAATTTTTTAAACGACCTAGGTCTATTTGGATAAGGTAAATAATGTCACATCTTCTCGAATAATAACAAAATATCCATGATGCTAACTTGCCCCCTCTAAAATAAGCTCTATTGTGACTGACAGATAAATCAAGTCACTAAGAATTTGGTCTCCTTTAGCAAATGTGTGGCTCAAGAAAAATAGAAGAATTGAGGAAAAATTCCAGACAACAGTACAAGCACCACTTGTAAATTCACGGTCTTCATTTTCATAACTCTATCAAAATTGTTACAGATGATGAGAATCTTCCATGTAAATGTGAAAAATGTCATCCTAGAAAACGGAAAAGGCCAAGATGATAAAGCAGCGATACAATACCGGCAGGGCATTGAGGTACTCCGCGGTAAGCTTGCAAAGGGAGGGAATGTTCTGCAGCTAAAGCACATAAGTCAGTGAATACGAACTCACATCAACCTCATGGTGTATGCTCACTTCTTGGGAAGATGAGGCTTTATCGATTCTACGACCACTTGTAAAGAGGAAGCAGTAAAAAATAATACCACGAGAGCATTTGAAAATAGTTGTTCTTCAATGTACCCTACTGATGATTGGGTTGGATGAGGTCGAACTAAAATGGGATGTTTTACTAGAAACGCTGAAATAATCAGGCTGCGTTGCTTCTGAACGACCAAATATAATAGCTGAAAGCTAGAATTTAACATCCTGTAACCAGTTTTGCTCCATAATATAAGAAAGTCCTGCTCTTACCCTCCCATCATAGGATAATGATGCAAAAATCCGTAGTTCTCAGGAACTCCAAGCAAGGCCTGCCATGTGGGTCCAACTAATTAGGCTAATTTCAGGTGTCAATCTATTTTGACATTTAAAGAAGAAGGAGAAGGATGAAGGTTGTAGCATTCACCATAGACACTATCCGCCTTGTAGGTGACTCCACCAAGCTGGCAAAATAATAGCAAATGTCAGAAATAAGATTATGAGACTGAATCAACAAATGGTAACTCCATCACAAAATCTTATACTGAATCAACAAATGGTAACTACATCACAAAATCTTAAATTAGGAGCAGTCAAAATGGAAAATGACCTTTCCGATGATAAATCATTACTGCTAGGAAGAGAAGCCAACCACAAATTGACAGCTGATTCTGTTCCGGCACTCTACAAGAAATGGCTTCAGTCAATTAATTAGCTTCATATAGATAAAGGCTAAGATAGTCATCTCAATAGTCAACCACTGGAATGAATACACATATACCATACAGATCTGAATGTGAGGGGCCTCAACTCCTAACTACTTCGTTATTTGGGCAAAATAGAAACCGAATTAATCTATCAAAACATAAGCCAAGGTGTTCATGTCCTCTTTGACCATAGTATTATGTCTATCCCTATAATTGCAAAAGAGAAAGAGGGCAAGAACACACGCGTGGGCTATTTGGGTTTGTGCATGCGCGAGCGTGTGAGTATGATGCTCCCTCGCACGCTGTTACAAGAAATATTGTTCAAATGAGAAACATAACCAATTTAACTACATCTAAAAACCTAATAACAAAAATCCCTGAACACATTATCAGAGCGTGTAAGTGTGATTCATGACCACATATAATGAGACAGTCCACAGCATTTGTGTGCAATTATACCCGTGTGAATGCCCAGGAAGCTCTAGGATAGGAAACTTAGGCATTCTGAGATCCCATACATGTATCCCAGACTCATCCTCTGCAGTAACCTCGAGTATTTACCACAAAAATATAATTCAGTGCTGGTTGAACAAAATCACCGAAGTAAAGAATAACAATCCAAAGCAGGAGCAAAAAACGTGTACAGAGTGTGAAGAATGGTCATTAAGGAACGTGCCAGTTGGGTTATGTATTAGGATTGCAAAAGGAAGGGAACCATGTCCAATTGAAACATAAAGCGGCTGTTTAGGGTATGCCTTTCACCATTTACACTTTTATGAAGTAAACATGCCAGGTCACCTAAGACCTTCATAATGACGACAAGGGATCAGCCACAGAGCCACTAGTCCGCATAACTATGGAGTATTCTATAGTTGTCATGCTGGTCCTGAAGAAAATAATTTTCCACTATCTATACCTTAAATCACCCAAATTGCCACACTTAGTCTACGTTTAAGACATAACTATACCTGGGCTTAAATAAAGCTCAAGGCTGCCTGTATGTTGGGTGTATGAGGGCATTGATGCCAATTCTCTTGAAAGCCTTTATTCTCTTATTCTTCACATACATACATAGATGCTTTTTGATGTACTAACAGCTAAAATAATTGAACTGAATGTTGTAGCGACCCATGGACTTAGCCCAATTCTTTTGGTAAATAGTGGAGATGATTTAGTCATGGCCATGGTTTTAAGTGAAGACAAGCCCATCACTACTGTGGAAAGTTACAAATGTCTGCAATTCGATACCATATTCATGATTGGACAGCCTCAGTTACATACAAGAATATGCTTCCTTTTGGTGTCATAATGAACATTATGTATATGGGTTTGCTCAACTGAATTTGTTTTGCCTGCAAGAACAAGAAAACATTATCGGCCATAACTAGAATTCAATATCCCATCAAGACAGAGGCTGAAGTAGCAGTTCCAGATCCAAAGAAAAAACGTAGTCAAAGAGTCAATGCATGGTACTCAAAAACAATGTGTGCGTAAGCATAATGTGTTCTACTAAAAATTTCCCAAGTTAAACTACAATTACTTTAAAAAGGTAGTAAAATTTTGGTGAGCTCAATAAACTGACTCTCCATCTTTTTAAACAAAAAAATGCTAAAGAAGGGGGTTGCACATGGGGGATAGGAGAAAGGAAAAGGAACTGTCCAGTACATACAAAATTTCAGTTAGCATTGGTGGGCAGATGATTCAAGCCACACATAAGACATGGTCAAAGAGCAAGGCATGCATCTGCCAGCACACTTCAAAGAGGCGTTACCTATGACATAGCACCGGTCACCAGGGTTAATGTTGTTCATTTTGGCCTTTCAAAAAAAAAAAAAAAACTGTTGTTCATTTTGCAGCAAAGTAAGATGTGCCAGGATGCTTGTCCAATGAGGAGGCAATCGAGGGATTCATACAAATCATTGATCAGCATCCCTCTAATGAAAACGTGCAGGTACTTTTAAAGTTTTTTCTGTTGTCTGGCTTCTCTCTATCAGACTTTCAAAATAGTTGTTTCAAGGTTATTTGTTCTTAGATTTCCCAACGTGTACTATGTTACATAGCTGCATGTGCAAAAGCCAAATCAGCTCATCGAATTTTATCTTTGTTTCAAAATCTACCTTGACATTATGTAAATCAATGGGATCTATTTTAAATGGGTAAAACCACATACTTCATTGTCCACAGATCCCAAAAATGTATGGATGAGTCACAGGTTGAAGCAACAACGTTTACATCGTTTCAGCTGACTCCTGCGATTGTACCTGGTTTCACCTCAAAACCTAAGTAGAAATTAACTGGAGAATATTTAAGTAACGTCATATCACTATTATGACAGGGCCTGTGGCATCTATAGCACAGATGACATGTTGAGATGAATATAAAAGAAATCAACACTGATTTATAGATCTAAATCAAGGAATTACACAAATAAGACAGGACAATAAATGAGTTTAGCGAACAGATGAAAAACGTTCAGATAAGGAAATATTTAATATGCAATTTAACCATGATGGTAGCATCTCTAAATTGCAAGAAAGCGAGAAGTACCCGAAAGCTCGGAAAATAATCATCAGGATGAGATGTAAGCTGGAAAGAGCTAAACCCTCTATCTTTGCAATGACCTTTGTCAGGAATTCTTTCATTTCAATGTTGAAAATAGACAAGGAAACTCTATTTTCTCACGCTATGATAAAAAATTCCTCTCTGCTGAAATATCATTACTCTTACTCTTCCCCTAGCACAAACTTACTACAATTGCAAATAGATAAGAATTTTCTGAGATAGTATTTAGGTTGCAATGTTGAAAGCATGAAGCTCTAATACTCCCAAGGGCACTCATGCACTCTTCAGGTCTTCTTGAAGTTTGTCCAGTTATCGACAAGAATTTTGGAAGTTGGATTTTTAATTTTTGGTAGATTCTTCATTTTTGTGAGGAGTGTATATATGAATACCGTTGAGGTTCATTGCAGCATCTTTTGAGACTCATCCCCTTGGTATGTAGGATATCCTCCAAAGGATTTTCAAATTCAACTATAGCTGTTTTCTTGTTTCCCCTCTCTCCTCCTGAGGTCTATTCATTCCTTTTCCTTTTTCCCAAGCACCCGGAATTCAACTAATCTTTTACCATTTCACCTTCCCCAGTTTCCTCACCCACCATTGCAACTGGCTCAACTTCATCATTGCCAAAGATCTCATCTAGGTTCGCTTGTCGAGCTGTTAGCGAAACTACGGCAGCGGAATTTCCTTAACAACAACATTATTGGTGTCAACAATAGCTGCCAATGCATGATCAGAAGGCAGAGTATCAGAATTCAACCGTGGGATTCCTTTTTGATCAACAACCCCGGGAGTTTCGTCAGGGCGAGATTGACTAATAAGGTTGTGTTTCAGTGTAGATCTGCTAACTGCAGAAGGAAGAATTCAAAAGCTCAAACAGTTTTCCACCAAAGCAACTCCAACCCAGATTTCCAATTTCGAGGTCCACGAGGAATATATTTGAGGGGAAAAAAAGAGATTGCATTCAGATCATATCACCATTCACAATCACATTCACTAAACACAATACTCAACTTCGTTCCCTTTATCATTGCTAATGACTTTGTCCAGGACTTTGCAGCGAGTCCGCAACTAAGTTCACTATTCAATATAGCCTACTTTCCCACATATACCAGGTAAATTCTGAGTCTAACCCCTGGGGAAAGCAATCTCAAGGAGCATTAACAAACTGAAATCTCAAATGGGAGTAAAGAACTGAAGTACCCTTAGTTTACTCCTTTGAGATTCGAATTGAGACATGTCTAAGAGCACACATTCCGACCATTTTGACTAGCTCAAGTAGTTTACAACAGTGAAGTTGTGATCTAGCGCTTTTGAATCATATTCTCTCCTTGGAAGGCTATTGCACTGCTTGCTGATTTCCTCTTCAATGGCCTTTATATCCACACCTTCCCCAGAAATTACAAGATCAACTTGACTATCAGGGCCGTGCTCGGCCTGAAAATAGTAGCTGATTAGTTGAGAGATCCAGCAAGAAACAAGGTTGAGATAGCTAATGAAGCAGAAAAGGAGTTAGCCACTGATGACAAATGATGAAAGCAGAACAGGGTGTAGACGTACAGCCTCACATTTGCAAATTGGCAAAACAGTTGCTGTAAATTAGTCCAGATGTACAGGTTTAGCTGGAATATCAAAAGTAAGTTCAAATTCAAATACCGCAGAAACTCAAGAAGTTAAGACATCTTTCAATCTGATTTATGACTAAAGGATTACAACCCAATTTCCATGTTATTATTCGAATTGTTTACTATCCTTTATTGTAAGCAGCATCTATGTTCTCAATTTGCAAACCTAGGAGGCTAGGACTAAGCATTATCAAGTAGGGCTGAACGGCTAATATTCCAAATGCACAAGATTCAGGAAACCTGATTCACCTACTTATTAAGCTATTTATCTTGAACTAAAACAAGACTTCAGACACCAGTAAGCACCTGTGAAAGCAAGTCTGATGCTATATGAACAGGACTGGCCTGTTTGTCTGCAATGACAAAAACTTTTGATGGTCCTGCAGGCATGTCAATGGACACCATAGCCTCACTGTTCTCTCGAGACTCGACTCTCGATGAAACATAATAAGAAGAAACCATCAATCGTCCACCCAAAACAAGAATCACATAAACCAAAAGAGAAGAGAAACTTACGATCAATCATCAGCTCGGCAAAGAGGTGTTTCTCTCCCTCTTCCTCTCCCCCTCGTTTGAATTTCATTTATCCGTTATTATATTCTCTGCTAAAAATGATTTTGATCCGGTGTAGGCAAACCTATTATCAGGAATTTTTTTTTTACTTAAATGTTTCGATTATGTATCATTCACTAAGCAATTCAAATGATTCTTAACATGATTTCTTATCTTTACGAGCTCTACAACATGAACTAATTAGATCATATTAACAATCTTGTAATGAATCACAATCAAGCAATTACTAGCCTAAATTGCAGTTAGCATTGAAAGGGGTTGGATTGAATATGACCAAATCTATTTTCATAAAAACAAATTCACACCAATCATCTCCGATCATGCACTAATAAGAATTAATTTTGTACAATAATTAACAAGGTTAATCTTATTGAAAAGATCTAACTGTTGAACAGTTTCGATCAGATTAATAATTCCGCAATAAATCTCGAGTGACGAATTAAGTTGCATTCCAGCTTCAAAGGAATTCCGACGTCGTTTTGAGTAGATGACATGGGTTCAACGTATGTCATGTACCCAAAACGACGTAGTCTTGTATGTCATCGCATCTCTTTATATACAGCGAAAAATTACCTGGAAGTCAAAATTTTGAGTCCTTAATTACCATTAAGGATAAACTGGAAACTTAATTCCCGTTAAGTCTAGTTATCAACGTCTCGAAGACCGGTACCTCCCGAAACACAACGGTACGCCGCCCCAACCGTCGTCGTCAACTGTTCCACTTCCATCGGAGAGCTGATCTCAGATCGTCGGCGGTTTTAGATCCGACGTCGCGTCGATCCAGCGGTGTTCAAGTTATTCTTGCTGGAGTTTTGGCGGCGGCCAGCCGGCGAGGATGTCGGTGGTGGCGTTAACATACTGTAGTAAATTTTTGATCTGGGGGGCTCGTGACTGCTATATTAATATTTCGATATAATGAACATTGTTGGCTGTCATTTAAAAAAGAGAGAGACATTTATTTCTCTATCTCCTTTCCAATTGCCAGGCAATAGCCAATTTGATGGCTTACCACATTTGGTTCAATTTCGATGATTTTATCCCTGTAATTTTTTCCTTGCCTTCTCTGATTTGGTAATTACAGGATTTTCTCTCGGGTGTTTTGGTCATTTGGTGGTTTTTTACACAATTGCGAAATTTCCCCTTTTGTTTTATATTTTTTTGCTTAGGCCCCTACTACTTTATTGTGTTTTGTCATTGTCAAACCCCAAGCTTTATTTTTCCCCTCTTTAGTCCCCAATTGTATTTGTAAATATCATTTTTAAACCTATTGAACTAGGTAAAAAAATACATATCATGCATATCGTTAATTTTTACCAACGGACAAATACTAACGGGCATTAATTTTTCATACCTAGTACACTGTAAATGTATAGTGATAAATCCTAAGCGCTACCCGAAATTGAGAATTTTTTTATATCTTTTTGTATAGTGCTAAAAACTATATTTTCAAAACCTACTCGGCTAAGTTTCTCAAAAGATTTTATGGAAAATCCCATAAAATTTAGGTGTTGATTTTAGGGAAAATCCCATTTTAGCACCTAGATTTTATGGGATTTGTGCTAAAATGGAAAATCACATAAAATCAACGTAAAATCTTTTGGCAAACTCGGCCTAATGACATCAGCCAAACAAGACTAATATTAGAGTTGAAATTATGTGTAGAAAAATAAATTAATTTTTGGGCGTAGGCTCATTTTTTTAAATTTAAAATTTACAATTAACAATTCATACGCTCTGCCAATGCCTCTCGACAACTCTATCATGAACACTTCACAATGACTATTACCATTAATTCACCACCGCCACAAACCCACCGAAATTAATCATATTCATAAGGTGCAACGAAATGATGATTGAAAACATTCTCAACATTCTATTTAGGCCAATTCAACTAAAGTATTGGTAATTTACTAAAGAAATGGTAACTGAGAACATTCTCATAACTCTGTTTATACTAATTCAACCAAAGTAGTAGTGATTTTCTCATCACTTTGTTTAGGTCAATTCAACCAAAGTAGACTTTTTTGTTTTTTGAACAGAAACCAAAGTAAACTTGATTTACTAAAGAATTGGTGACTGAGAACATTCTCATCACTCTTTTTAAGCCAATTCAACCAAAGTAGTAGTGATCAAGAACATTGATGAATCACTCTGTTTAAGCCAATTCAACCAAAAGTAGTGGTGATTTGCTGAACAAATGGTGATCGATGACATTCTCATCATTCTGTTTATGCCAAAAAATTATTTTAAAAAATAGTTTTGAAAACAAATTTTTGGAGTTAGAAAAAAGTGATGTGACAAGTTTTGGTTATCTAACTTTGAAAAAGTGTTGGGGGTTCGTTGTTTTTTATTATAGAAAAAAAAATAATACGGAACTTGACATTGCTAACTTTAGCAACCTCTAAATGGATAGTCAAAAGCTAATGTGACAACTTTTAGTTATACAATTTTGATTAGGCTATTGAGGATACTCTAAGTAACATTTGCATCTCAAAATGCTGAACCATCGATTATATTGTACTTGCAAAGCTCCTCCAATTAGTTTTGAACCTCACAAATTTATGCAACGATGAAGAATATTGGACAGCCATGTAACCATGCCAAAAACGATTCATCTGGAGCATATGTTATAGAGTACAATCGTTTTATGTTTACCTCAAAACAACATCATTGGTTTACTACAGTGAACTTGTGTTGTTGCTCTTTCTTCTTTTATTATTAAAATCTTGCAAGGAAGGTAATGACTCGAGTGCGCATCTTGACCGTCCAAAACTAATTGGGCCGATTTATCTGGAGAAAGCATATTTACAATCGGAACAAAATCTAGTACGAAACGGCCAACATTAAGGAATTGAAACCCATAATCCTTCTAATGGTTTGCTTGACTTGATAGTTTAACTTTTTCCTTGGCCGCATCTCCAACGACTGCCATATTTTTCGGTTGGGCTACAATGCAGACAATGCAGTGCACCCCGTTTTGGGGCCACACCAAGTGCTTCCTAAAATGTGGTCTCGTGAGGCCCACACAAACGATCCAAATCTTTAAACTAATTTTAAAAAAATTATTCAAGTGGTCTTCGAGAAAATCAAGCCCATCAGATATTTTTATGTAATTGATCAAATTCGTTCGATTTTCATTTAAAATTCAGGACACTATAATTAAAAAAATGTTATACTCCTACAATTATACGCTTGGCAACCCATTGATCTAAACCGTAGGTGTCGTAGGGCTCGTTGAGGAGAGCAATCAGTAGAAAAAAATTATCTTGTTCGGACATCAATAGGTATCAAAACACTAAAAAAATATTAATTATTTTGATACCTATAGACATTCATGGCGTCAGAGAGGGCCATTTGAGCCACAACAGAATACTAAGTTGAAAGACATGGATCTTTGCCATCAAAAGAAAACCCAGAATCAAAGAAAAAAATTTAAGCGAAACAAATTTATTTGGATAAGCTAAATAATGTGTCACTTCGTTCTCGAATAATAACAAAATATCCATAATGCTAGTGTGTCCCCTCTAAAATCAGGTCTAGTGTGATCAAGACGGATAAATCAAGTCACTAAGAATTTGGTCTCCTTTAGCAAATGTGTGGCTCAAGAAAAATAGAAGAATTGAGAGAAAATTCCTTACAACATTACAAGCACCACTTGTAAATTCACGGTATTCATCTTCATAACTATATCAAAATTGTTGCAGATGATGAGAATCTTCCATGGTGAATAATGTCATCCTAGAAAACGGAAAAGGCCATGTTGACAAAGCAGAGATACAATACCAGCAGAGCATTGAGGTATTCCGCGGTATTGCAAACGGGAGGGAGTGTTCTGCATCTAAAGCACGCAAGTCAGTTTATACACACAAGTCAGTATATACACATGCCGAAGGAATCTCAAGGACTTTTAAGTGAATACGAACTCACATCAACCTCATGGTGTATGCTCACTTCTTGGGAAGATGAGGCTTTATCGATTCTACGACCACCTGTAGAGAGAAAGCAGTAAAAAATAATACCACGAGCATTTGAAAATAGTTCTTCTACAATGTACCCTACTTATGATTGGGTTGGATGAGGTCGAACTAAATTGGGATGTTCTACAAATAAAACTGACAAAATAAAACGAAATCACCATGACTTGTCTCTGCTATCTATACAGATGGCCAAACCACAGTGGTCAACTGATCAGAAAACTCATCCTTTAACTTGTATGATCATCCAATTTAACCATGATTATGGTATAGTACATAAAAAATCATGATTCTTTAAAAAACAAGGCGGCATAAACTCGACATACAACGTACTCTACTGTGTAACTATGAAATAATCAGGTTTGCGTAGCATAATTCAGACAACCACCACTTCATAAGTGGCAATTTGTATATGCCCTAGGCATGTTAAGTCACAACAAGAACTCTTATCCTTCTGAACAACCAAATATAACAGCTGGAGTAGAATTTAACATCCTGTAACCAGTTTTTCTCCATAATATAAGAAAGTCCTGCTCTTACCCTCCCATCATAGGATAATGATGCAAAAATCCATGGTTCTCGGGAACTCCAAGCAAGGCCTGCCATGTGGGTACTACTAGTTAGGCTAATTTCAGGTGTCAAGCTCTTTTAAGTATATAATGTGCAAACATTTAAAGGAGGAGAAGGTTGTCGCAATCACCATAGACACTGTCTTCATAGTCACTGTATGAATTGAGCAATGGATCTATCCGCCTCGTAGGTGACTCCACCAAGCTGACAAAATAATAGCAAATATCAGAAAGAAGTTTATGAGACTGAATCAACATAGGCTAACTACATCACAAAATCTCAAATTTAGGAGCAGCCAAACAGGAAAGTGACCTTTCCGATGATAAATCATCACTGCTAGGAAGAGAAGCCAACCACAAATTGACAGCTGAGTCTGTTCCGGCACTCTACAAGAAAGTGGCTTCAGTCAATCAATTACCATCACATAGATAAAGGCTAAGACAGTCATCTTAATGGTGATAACCACATATTCTGCAATGAATACACATATACCATACAGATCTGAATGTGAGGGGCCTGAGCTCCTATCTACTTCGATTTGGGCAAAATAGAGACCGTATTAATATACCAAAACATAAGCCTAGGTGTTCATGTCCTCTTTGACCATAATATTATGTCTAGCCCTATAATTGCAAAAGAGAAAGAGGGCAAGAACACATGCGTGGGGTGTTTGGGTTTGAACGTGCGCGAGCGTGTGATATATATATATATATATATATATATATAGAGAGAGAGAGAGAGAGAGAGAGAGAGAACCAGAATTATGCCATCATACTCAGGATTGCACCTAACAGCCCATGTCCTGCAAAAGATATTGGATATTTCTCAGTATAATGCTCTCTCGCACGCTGTTACGAGAAATATTGTTCAACCGAGAAACATAACCAATTTAAATACATCTAAAAACCTAATTACAAAAAATCCCTGAACACATTATCAGAGCGCATAAGTGTGGTTCACAGACAACATATACTGAGAGCTGGTCCACAGCATTTGTGTGCAATTATACCAGTGTGAATGCCCAGGAAACTCTAGGATAGGAAACTTGGGCATTCTGAGATCCCATATGTGTATCCCAGACTCATCCTCTGCAGTTACCTGGAATATTTGCCACAAAAATATAATTCAGTGTTGGTTTAAAGAAATTACCTAAGTAAAGAAAAACAATCCAAAGCAGGAGCAAAAAACGCGTACAGTGTGTGAAATATGGTCATTTAAGGAACATGCCAGTTGGGTTATGCATTAGGATTGGAAAAGGGAACCATGGAATTCCAATTGAAACATAAAGCGGCTGTTTAGGGTATGCCTTTCACAATTTCAACTTTTACGAAGTAAACATGCCAGGTCACCTTAGACCTTCAGAATGAAAACGTGGAATCAGCCACTAGTCCACATAACTATGGAGTATTGTATACTTGTCGTGCTGGTTCGGAAGAAAATATTTTCCGGTATCCATACCTTAAATCACCCAAATTGCAACACTTAGTCTACGTTTAAGACATTACTTTACCTGAGGTTAAATAAAGCTCAAGGGTGCCTTATTCTTCACATACGTACATAGATGCTTTTATGATGACTAACAGCTATAATTATTGAACTGAAAGTTTTAGTGACCCAACGACTTGACCCAGTTCCTTTGGTAAATATAGTGGAGATCATTTAGTCATGACCATGGTTTTAAGTGAAGACAATCACTACTGTGGAAAGTAACAAATGTCTGCAATTCAATACCATATCAAGATTGGACAACCTCAGTTACATACAAGAATATGCTTCCTTTTGGTGTCATAATCAACGTTACGTATATGGGCTTGCTCAATTGAATTTGTTTTCCTGCAAGAACATGAAAACATTATCAGCCATAACTAGAATTCAATATCCCATCAAGACAGAGGCTAAAGTAGCAGTTCCAGATCGAAAGGAAAAACAACATCAAAGAGTCGATGCATGGTACTCAAAATGTTAAATTCCTAAGTTCAACTAAAATTACTTTAAAAAGGTAGTAAAGTTTTTAGTGAACTCAATAAACTGACTCTCCATTTTTTTACACAAAAAATGCTAAAGAAGGGGGGGTTGCACAAGGGGGATAGGAGAAGGGAAAAGGAACTGTCAAGTACATACAAAATTTCAATTAGCGTTGGTGGGCAGATGATTCAAGCCACATAAGACACAGTCAAAAAGCAAGGCATGCATCTGCAGGCACACTTCAAAGAGGAAGTTACCTATGACATAGCACCAAGTACAAGTCTGACTTCCCATAATTAGGCACGGCCAGATAAACAGTCACCAAGGTTAATGTTGTTCATTTTACAGAAAAGTAAGTTGTGCCAGGATGCTTGTCTAATGAGGGGGATTGAATCGATTGATACAAATTATTGATTTGCATCTATATAATGAAACAGTGCAGGTACTACTAAAGTTTTTTCTGTTCTCTCTCTATCAGACTTTTAAAATAGTTGTTTCAAGGTTATTTGTTCTTAGATCTCCCAACGTGTACTATGCTACATAGACGCATGTGCAAAAGCCAAATCAGCTCATCGAATTTTATCTTTTTTTTCAAAATCTACTTTGACACCATGTAAAGCAATGGGATCTATTTTAAAAGGGTAAAACCACATACTTCATCGTCCGCAGATCCCAAAATTGTACGGATGAGTCACAGGTTGAAGCAACAGCGTTTACATCGTGCGGGTCCCATGCTCCACCAGACAAATAATGAAGCAATCCAGCTGACTCCTGTGATTGTACCTGGATTTCACCTCAAAACCTAAGTATAAATAAACTGGAGAATATAAAAGTAATGTCATATCACTATTAATAACAGGACCTGTGGCATCTATAGCATGGATGACATGTTGAGATGAATATACACGAAATCAACACTGATTTACAGATCTAAAATAAGGAACTACAAAAATACGATAAGACAATAAACGAGTCTAGCTAATAGATGAAAAATGTTCAGGTAAGGAAATATTTCACTATGCAATTTAACCCTGATGGTAGCATCTCCAAATTGCAAGAAAGCGAAAAGCACCAGAAGGCTCGGAAAATAATCATCAGGAGGAGATGTAAGCAGGAAAGAACTAAACCCTCTATCGTTCCAATGGCCTTTGTTAGGAATTCTTTCATTTCAATGTCGAAAAATAGACAAGGAAACCCTTATTTCTCACGCTATGACAAATAATTCCTCTCTGCTGAAATATCATTACTCTTACTCTTCCCCTAGCACAAGCCTACAATATTTGCAAATACTTAGATAAGAATTTCTGAGATAGTATTTAGGTTGCAATGTTGAAAGGATGAACCTCTAATACTCCCAAGGGCACTTATGCACCCTTCAGGTCTTCTTGAAGTTCGTCCAGTTATCGACAAGAATTTTGGAAGTTGGATTTTTAATTTCTGGTAGATTCTTTATTTTTGTGATTTTATCAGATTTCTGTAGAATTCTTCACATGACATCACATGATAAACTGAAACTAAAGCGAGTCTTTAAGCATGCAAATACTGAAGTTTTATACAGCGGATAAATCAGGTAGCTTCCAGTAAATAAAACAGACAAAAATAAAGTCTCAGGTAGCTAGCAAAATTATTTACACCATACAGAAAAAATATGCCACATGTGCAAGCAAAAGCCAAAAGGAAACTTAATAACACAAAGCCACGAGCCATTCATTCATAACATACCTGTGCTGTCTTTCTGGACGAATCTAAGCTCCACAAATAGAGACTCTGCTCATCAATGCTGATCAATTTGTCATGCCTTCCAGATGGCCACCATAGCGTGCTGGCGAGGATATGGTGAAAAAAGTTACTCCAAAAAAACTAAAGACTTTTCATCAAAAGTTCCATCTTTCAGTTAATTTGAAAACAGACACATTTCAATGCAACATATTAACAGAGTCATTAGGAAATCTTATACAGCAGAATTGAACATGCTAGACGTGTTTCTTCAGCATGTCCAACCAAACATGCAAAACATTTGTCTATGCCATAACCACACATCGAAACCTCAAGCATTATCAACTCCATTTATCACATGTTTTCACTAAAAGTCCTATAGTAGTGACACATAAAAGGACAATACAAGAAGAATCCATGCAACAATCTAGAAAAAATTTCATCCTGCCAAAAAAATGACAGAAATACGATTGGTTGTCCTAACCATAATCTAAACAAAGGTTGTATCAATGCTGTGAGTTTGTGAGTGACCCTCATGGAGCATAAGTTGGAAGTCATACAGACATACACCAACAAAGAAGCCTTAGTCCTTATACAACTGCGATATGTCAATTGTTCTTAGCAATCAACCTATACTGCAACTTATGGTAAACACTCAAAAATTCCCTACAGATGGATTTTTGCAGCAACTGATTTTTTTTTTTTATCGGCGCAGCAACTGATATTAAATTGGTTTCATAGCTTGCTCAATCACGGGTACAGGTTTAGTAGCTCCTCTGAAGCCTTATGCATAAAATCCGAAGGTCCGTATTAAATTGGTTTCATAGGTTGCCTCAATCACGGGAACAGGTTTAGTTGCTCCTCTGAAGCCTTATGCATAAGATTCAAAGGTCCAATAAGCTCAGAAAATGACAAAACAAACACATACTCCAATGCACTTTTTACATTTTTAATACACTTTCACACATTTCTATGTACTTTTTACATATTCCAATACACATTTTGAACCTTAAAAACAACCCAGTTGGCTCTTTGTAGCATTTTTCAAATTCGAAATAATGCACGTGAAATTCAAACGATAGAACTAAAAGAGAATGAATGCCATATGTAGATCTCCACTAAGCACACCAAAGTTACATTACACAGATGTCCATGAGTTGCACCCAAGTTGTGCTGCTGCAATATGCCCCGGGAAGTTGAACTCACCATTTGATCTTAGAATTGTGGGCATCAAGGGAACCAATACGTTCCAACTGTGGAGAATTCAACTGGCCATACAGCTCAGGGATCTGCCATATTGCTGCTCCATATGATTCACCTTCAATAACATGGAACACGATCACACCACTAATCTATATATATACCACTGATTTTCCAGATGAAGGGAAAGAAGTTATGCACTCCACCACGCAATTCCAGACATTATTTACATCTTCCCAAATCATTCAACCCATTTGGTACATTAAGGTTAGACAGTGGCCTTGCTGAGTATTAGAATAGTGACAAAGAAGAGCATATGAGTTCGATGAAATTCTTTTTCTGTTTTCTTCAAAAACTGAGTTCATATAACATAATTATTGATCACGGTTAAATGTTCGTAACTAGTAGCCAATAATTTTCCTATCGTCTAATACCAAAAACTCAGCTCATGCTGGATCACTAGACTGAATCAGTCAAATGAGCACAAAGCCAAACTAATATAAGAGAAACTTAAACCAGCGCATTCTAGTGAACCTAAGCAATTACAAAATGCCGAAACCACAAATCGCAATTACCGGAAGAGAAGACTGTGGAGAAAATGCGTTGATCAAAGGGGCAGGAAGAGAGGTCCCAGATCTCATTTGGATGCGAAAACAGTCCCTCACACACGAGCTCAATTCCACCCGACGAAAGCCTAATCAAATGCACCTGATAAACAACAATACATAAGAAACAATTTAGTTTCATGCCAAAGTAAACAGTCAAATCTCTGAGCACAGATTCATACTAATAAAAACCAAACCTCGTTTTCTTCTTTGAGACTGAGAGTGCCAGCGATGAAACTGGTGTGATCCGTGTCTGCTTGGACATCTGCGATGCATCTAGCCTGTGTAGAATAACTAGGAACCAAAATTAGAGTTTGGCTAGAACAGATCGTGAAGGATTTGGGGGGAGGTTTTTGACCTGGTATTTGAGACCATAACCGATGCCCGTTGACCCTCCTTGCATTGTTGAGCAAACGGAACGCCGATTTGAGAGGGAGGAAGCTACTCAACGCTCGTCGCCATGAGAGAGAGAGAGAGATGGTTTTGTTTGCAATATAGTACTAGTAAGCTACTCAACGCTCGTCGCCATGAGAGAGAGTCTGAGATGGTTTTGTTTGCAATATAGTACTAGTACTAAACAAGACGCGAGTGTGGAAATATCAAACTCGTATCAAATAAAGGCGTGCACGCTTTTATGAAAGCGGAATTAGGAATAACGCTTTAATCTTAAGGGCAAGTTTCTCAAATGATGGCCGAGTGAAAATATGGTTTAATTTATAACTCAGGAAGGGTTTATTTTCCCATCATTGGACTGTTCAAGTTGTAGAGATTGTAAGGAAGATAAATCATGTTAAAGATCATATTTTGATTTTATCAAATGTAGATTTTACTGTTCAAGTTGTAGAGATTGTAAGGAAGATAAATCATGTTAAAGATCATATTTTGATTTTATCAAATGTAGATTAAAATCTACATTCAAACTCTTATTAAAGTAAAGACGTGATTGTCAAACACGCTTTTATGAAATCGGTATTAGGAATAACGGTTTTATCAGAGATTTTATCAATTGTGAAACTTGGCCGACTGAAAATATGGTTAATTAAAAACTCATTAATGGTTTATTTTCCATCATCGGAACTGTTCAAGTTGTAGAGAACGTAAGGAAGATAAATCAGTTTAAAGATTACATTTTGATTTTATCAAATGTAGATTAAAATCTACATTTAAACTCGTATCAAAATAAAAGCGTGTTTGTAAAGCACGCTTTTATGAAAGCGGTATTAGGAATAATGCTTTAATGTTAAGGGCAAATTTCCCAAATGATAAAATCTCTAGTTACGAAACTTAGCCGACTGAAAAATATGGTTAATAATTCATGATTACATCCCCACCTCTTCTAGCCTGGTTTCTCGTTTGCTAAAATGGGAATCTCATAAAATCAAATGGGTGATTTTAGCAAATGAGGAAACCGGACGCTAAACTCAACCCACGAAAAGCAAACGGGAAACTAGTTCAGCTCCCCTGTTCAGAAAAACCAGGCTTATAAAAATGGGGTTTTCATTTTTCAAATTCCAAAACGTAGAAAACAAACAATGGATGATGAATGCAGTAGTGGTTGTGTCTGGTTGGACTCTGTACTTGGACAAATTTTTTCTCCCTCTTTCTCCATATCCTTTTGAAAGAAGGAAACCAAAGAAACAAAACTTGTCAAAGGATGAAGAGTACTTGTCTGGGCCTCCACATTTTCACAAGGAGGAGTATTTTGGCAATGGCGATAATGGGTTTTTCTATCAGGGCCCTATTGTTGCGGCATTGGTGAAGAATCGAGGAAAGAGAGAGAAGAATAGAGGGATTCAACGTTGGGAGGTTGAAGAACACGTATCCAATTGCTGGAGTGTGAAACTACATGCCTCTAAAGCCACACCATTGCTGATTGATATTCAATATGAGTAGAAAATCTCTCTGACTTGACGACTAGGACCTTACTTTGGTTGTTGTGTAGAATCTTTCAAATCCGCAGACTCTCTAATTTAGGTTGGAACCCCAGTTTGCAATGACCACAAAGAAAAGGTTAGGGGCCTCCTTCGATCGTTTGCTCAGCTAGGAGAAGAGAGAGTGATTGGGGATCCAGAGAGAGATTGTGGCGATAATAGCTCCTTTGGCTGCCAGCGTGAGAAAAGAAAAGAGAGGTGACCGGTTCTCCTTAATGAGGAGAAAGGAAAAGAAAGGGGAGTAGTTTCTCACCTCTCATCCAAACAAGCGTGAGAAATCCAACTCTCTCCCTCATATTCCGGTGACCTAACTATCTCCGGCGATTCTCCGGCGACTTCAAAACTCAGTTTTCATACCAAATTTGGTTCACCTTGACGAGACGAAGACAATGGTATAAGTTCGACGACGATCCGATGAGGAGGTAGACTGCACGACCGCCGGAAGAGACGACGGCTCCTTTTCTCACACAATCGCGCCAATGTGGGTGAGAAACGAAATCTGCCTTTGAAAGGGTTCCACTCTCCCTCCATCTCCCACCCTCTTCAACCTAATTGAGCAACCAAACGTGGGAAAGAATCGACTCTCTTTCCATCCCCTTTCTTTTCTCTCGAAAACTCACAACCCAAAGACAGTGTAAGTGAATGAGATTTAGGATTTTAGAGATTGTTAGAGTTTCGAAAGGTTTGTAGCATGGCACTTGCAGAGAGAGATCTGATTGATCAAAGAAGAAAAAAAATCTAGGGTAAAAGAGATGGGTTTAACACCGTTATCGTCCAAGTTAGTGAATTCCGTTAGTCATTTAACAGATTCAGATGAAAGGAGTAATTTTGAAGGAAAATGCTAACGTGTGCCCACGTTTAGGTTGAAAAAGTGTATTGAAATGTGTAAAAAGTGTATTGAAATATGTAAAAGTGTATTGGAATATGTAAAAGTGTATTGGAATATGTAAAAGTGTAAAAGTTGTATTGGGGTGTGTATTATTTTTGTTTGCTTGTGTGCTTATTGTGTGCACATTGTGCATTCGTTAACAAAACCCACTTTTGAATGAAACAAAATTGATTTTTTAAAAGTTTAAGGGGCGACGAGACATTGAAATCAAAATTTGGAGGGCATTTTGAAATTTTCCCCTGCGAAAAATAAAAATAGGTAGCGCTCAACCAAACGATCGGTAAAACGGGCCAAATATATTTGGTTACACTGGATCAAACCCAAATCACAACCGTTCGTATCTCGACTCTCTTTCTTCAACGGGCCACTCTTCTCACACTTCTCAAACCTTCTCTCTCTAGCTGTGATGTCGCGAGGAGAGAGATGATAGGGTTCGAGTGAGAAATTTTTTTCCGGATTTTTGTTTCAAATGTCGTCTCAGACAGTGAAACTGTCAGTGTTGTCGCAGTCTTGTTCGTCTTCGCCTGTTCTCGCTTCATCCCGAAGTAATCGGTTGTGTTCTTCTTCAGTTCGATTTCCAGGGAAGATAAACAGTAGAGGAAGATTCACTTTGAGAGCTACTTCTTCCGATTCTTCACAGTACAGCAACGGAAACGGCAATGGAAACAGCACTCCTAACGGCGGCGATTCTAAACCCCCAAACGGCAGTCTGGTACTTACCCATCTCTATATTTATATGTACTAGAAGCTCGGGCATACGCGATGCGTGTAAAAATCGTATTGCAAAAAAGGGAAATGAAAAATCTTGAATTGAGATCAATCCGTAATGAAGTCTACATTTTTGTTCGTCTTTCTTGGTATTTCTTGGCGGTTTCTTAAGGTAGTTAAAGGGGTATTTAGGAGATTAACACTCCGTTTGGAACTCAAGGAAAGTGGGAGAGGAGGAGAGAGAATTTTTAAGAAGTAAAGTGGGAGAAAATTATCAGAACTACTTGCCGTTCTCAATACTTTTAGTTTGTTATTTTCTGACCTCTTTATTCCCAAACTAAACAATTTTAAGAGAATTTTTTTAAATTTCCCATCGTTTCTTGTCTTTTTCTAAGTTCCAAACAAACCCTTAATCGTGAGTCGCTTAACTGATATTCACAGCAAGAAAATCTTGAGGGTTACAATTAGGTTAACTCCCTTGCTTCAGAATCATCAAGATTCTGTTCTGTTGATGTGTTTATATAGCTTAATTATGCGAGTTGTTGTGGACAGTGGCTGCATTGAATTTCACTCAAATCACTTGTGTAATCAATTTGATCATCACGTTAGTCTAAAATTATACAATTACTTAGTCCTTATTGAATTTGGCTTTTAAATGTTAAGTACTCTGTAGAAGATATTTCCTCATTAATTTTGTGAATTCGTTGCTGGAGTTGTATTTGGTTGGAAGTTTGACATTCCATTTTGCAGCAGAAGAGCAGGAGGGACATTCTGTTAGAATATGTGAAAAATGTCCAGCCAGAGTTCATGGAGTTGTTTGTGAAAAGGGCACCCCAACAGGTTTCAAAACTATACCTTTCTTGTGGCTGTCTCATACCTTTAAAGTGCCGCACTAGACTTATTTAGGAACCTTATGGAAGGACCTAGGAGTGACAGTTACTATTTTTCAAATGTGTTATTTAGGTAGTTGATGCTATGCGTCAAACGGTAACGAATATGATTGGAACACTACCTCCTCAATTCTTTGCGGTTACAGTGACCACTGTAAGAATATGCAATCTCCAAGACTAGCATTTTTATTCGAATTTTTCGAGGTACGTAAGTATTTTGGTTTGCTATAATTGAGCTTTTTGGCATTTCATTCAGGTCGCAGAAAATCTTGCACAGCTCATGTACAGTGTTTTGATGACTGGATATATGTTCAGTAATGCACAATATCGGTTGGAACTGCAACAGAGTTTGGATCAAGTTGCTCTTTCCGAGGTTGAAGATAAGAAGGTGAGCCATTGATTTAGCCATTTCTTATCTTTTTTTCATTTTGGAGTTTAATTTTGAAGAAGGTTATTCGTTCACTGTCCTCTGATTAGTTTTAAAATTGTAGATTTGTATTTGTTTCTGTCTTAGGAATTAGAAGAATTCTGTTTCTGGTCCTATAGTAAACCTATTAGAGTGCTAGCTTCCCTTCCCTCTTCCCTCCCTCAGCTACCCAATCCATTCGGCCCTTTGAGGATAGTAATTTTACTTAGGCCTAAAATATTGACGATTAAACACTACATTCCTTTGCTTGATCTTACAGAGTGATATTCCACCACTTTGAGGGGCAATTAATTTTTTGTTGGAGCACGATATAATGCCATATTGGAGTGGTTTAAATTTTGTATTTAACCATTATTTTTACTGAATTACGCAGTATAAAATGGAAGGCGCTTGAATATCCTTTAACTTTTCCATTTGTAATGTAGACTATCCCGAGCCAGCTTATATGAAATAGCAAAGCAAAATTCTTTAGTTTGTCGTGTTGGTGTACCTGGATGACAACTGAATCAGTTGTTCTGCAACTCTTATCTGATGTGAGGTTTGTAACATGCTCTTATGACTACAGGATGTGCCAGACTATGCACCGGGTACTCAGAAAAAAGTCTCAGGTGAAGTTATAAGGTGGAATAACGTTTCCGGTGCTGAGAAAATAGATGCTGTGAAATATATCGAGTTACTTGAAGCAGAAATTGAGGAACTCAATCGTCAAGTAGGAAGAAAATCTACAAATGGGCCAAATGAATTACTGGACTATCTCAAGTCACTTGAGCCCCAAAATCTAAAGGTGAGACTTCGTTACCTTCTCTGAAGTGTAAGTTCTAGCAGTAGGTGAACAATTTTAAGCCTTTTTGCCTTATTTATGGATATGCATGAACTTGCCACCCACAATTGCCTGTGATATGACCTACTTAATTTCTATGCTGCTGTAAAAACGTTCCACTTCCCCATGTTATGCCGTGACATACTTGAACTATTTTGTCAGCCGTTAGTGTCTAATATGCATTTTAATTTCTTGCCCGATCTTATGCAGGAATTAACAAATACTGCTGGTGAAGATGTTGTGCTGGCAATGAACACATTTATAAAACGTCTTTTGGCTGTTAAAGATCCTGGACAAATGAAGGTTTAAGTTTATATTATCGTCTTCCTACTCTCTGCCCTAATCTTATGCGTTATAATGCTGAGTTTTGACTTCCATTTTTCATCCATTCTTCATGTGCTCCCAACCGAAGGCAGTAGAGTGGATGTCAGACCAACCTTGATAGAGAAAGCACTAATCGAACTATGTTTATTTTCTTGTCAACCAATTCAATCCATACATGTTGCATATTTAACATGCAGATTGCAACTAAAGATGTCCAAAAACTAATAAACAATACTTGTTTTCTGTTTCTGAACTGCTTGCTTGTCTTAACAAAGACAATCTGATCCATCATTTGAGTGCCCTTCCCATTGACATTTTAGTTTCCTGGTTCTGTGTACAGACAAGTGTGACGGAGACAAGTGCGCCAGAACTTGCAAAGCTGCTTTATTGGCTCATGGTGGTTGGATACAGCATCCGCAACATTGAGGTTCGTTTTGATATGGAACGAGTACTTGGCACTCCACCAAAGCTTGCTGAGTTACCTCCAGGCGAGAATGTTTAGGCATCATTCGAAACTGCAAATGAACGAATTAACAAATTGGAGGCACTGACAACAGTCATTAGGGAAGCGTATACTGAAATGCTTGGTGCAGTTTTATCACATTTGATGCCAACTGAAACTTTAAAATCTTGGATGACCAATGACTGAAGGAAATATTTTTTTGTTATTTCTCTTCTTTTGTGTTTTCCATCTAGCATAATAGAAAGCAAAAAAGACCAGAGCGGATGGGTGTTTAGTGAACCGAACCCTCTATTAATTGAGGATATTCATACTGGAAATTTGAATTTTTAAAACACAAGTTGTCACAAGCATCCATTCATTGCATTGTGCTGCTTTTTTTTTTCTTCCCATTACCGGGGATCTGTTGATGATTAGTAATGAATTGTGAAGTATTGCTAATGGTGTTCGTGGTTAATGCCAACTTTTCCCCTCGTTGCTCCCTTCTGAATTTCTCATTTGTGAGTACATAATGACCCCTCTCAAGGTCAGCCCCCTTTCAGTTCAAAAAAAAGAAGTCCAACCTACTTTGAAACTGTAGAGTAAATCAGACACATCAACAAAAACAACATTAACAGAACTCATCTAGTCCCCAATCATTGGGGGTTTGGGCGGGGATGATTGTAGACAGACCTAACTTTTGGCAATATGCACAAAGCGGCTACTCTTAGAGTACCATTGATACGTGGTCCCCTAAATCTCCAAGAACCGAGGAGTTACAAGGACGTTTCGCTACAGAACCATACCCTCAAATCAAAGCCGAAAGGCATCAGGAAGGACATGCCTAGAGACCCAAATTAATTTCTGTGCTCATTACCATGCTTCCTTCATTCATGGTCCAGAGCATCTCACTAATGAGCACAAAATAAATCAGACACATGCAACCGTTTATAAGTCATATGCACTGCGTAAGTCATGACTTTGCCAAACAGAGTTGTACAAAAGGCCTTTGGGTTTAGGTTTGGTCCTAGTGACATTTGGTGATAACATTGAAAGACAATAATCATTTTTTTTTCCACTCTCATTGAATAAGAAAGAACGATACACTCCATAAATGTGGATAAAGTGCAAGTCCTAACAAAAACTCATCTCATCTATGCTAAAAATTGTATTGATCTCTTATGGCTACACATTTCCAATCAATGTATTATTCCTCCTTTAGTGAGTGTGAACAAAATCAAACTCCAAAAAGAACGTCAATTTGATGTTTTAGATGAACAAGAGACTAATAAAGTGATGGACTGCGTTGAATGAAACAATATTTCCTTCACAGATTTCAACCGATCGCTTAATAGGGCCTCCTACAAAGTACGTTATTCATGCACAGTCTTCCTCCCAAAAGGAAGAAAATAGTTGAAAGAACGAAAATAACAAGCTCAGAGGGCTCCGGAAACAGTTGAGAGTAAATTGAACACCAATAATGTTATTGCTCAATTGACCAAGTTTTTTGCCACCCTCTCATGAACATGCAAGAAAAAGCAAAGAAACAAAACCTGGACTTACATAGTCTCACATGCTAACTACAAAATTTTACAACGAAGCTGTTTTCAGTCATCTTCAGGTGTAATCTGGCAAATTACTGACATAACCCGCTAGAGCCACTCCACAGCCCTCAAAAGCACCATCTTCACCGAGTTGGCCAGTCCCTACACGAATCTGTATAGTGCTCCCATAATACTTCGTTGCATCACTCATCCTTGTAAGATCTTAAACTATCAGAATCCAACTATCCAAGTAACAAATTTAAAGTTTTCCAGTTAGCATTTAACCTTCTAATTTCAAATCAGCTTTGTTGGTGCCAGGTTTTGCAGAATCTAGGGTAGGCCGTAGGCATAGTTCTCTTATGTCTGTCATAGGATCTGTTTCTCAGGATTAAGCAAAGTTGGACGGAGTAGGCCCGCATGCGCCTTTCTGTAAGAGCCCTTACCTGGGAAAAAACAAAGCCACAGAGTCAACTCACCTTCAAATTCATTCAGTGACACCTTCTCTGTTGCTGTAGTTACTTTAAATTCATGCCCGTCAATATATGAAAACTGACAATCTCTAGGTCAAGTTCAAAGGTTTGGGAGTAAATTCAACGAAAAAATAATAAATTCTTCACTCTTGTTAAAGTTAGATGCTTATGACTGCACCATTTTTGTGGGACGAGACAAATTGAAACTAAGTGGTTGGAAAAATGAAAGAATACCTTTATAAGAGCCATGTATCATGTATGTTACTGCACCATCAGATAAACTAGTGACTAGCATATTTGAAACATCTAACAATGCTGCAGCAATCAATCTTGGACACGGTGTTCAAGCTTGTTTCTGTTTTTTGTTGGCCTATTTGAAGGAAGGAGGCTCTTCTGGTACTGTATTTGCATGGGATCTCAGGTGGCAACAACAGCCAATTATTCTTTCTGGGGTTGCGAAAGGCGAGGTACCAGCTCACTCACCTTGTGAAAGTGAAGTGTGGGAAGTCCAGTACGACATTATATGCATTCTATGAACATTGGTAACCTCTCATCTTCACGGATTTTACCTGTTATGATCTGCTCAGAAGACGGCATCCTTGCTGTTGTTCAACAAGGTATGGACTTTTTGCTTAAACTGGTCTGAATGGTAAAACATCATATTCTATGTGAAAGCTTTATGCCATCATGCGTAGTTAAGTACAAGAACATTAGTCGTAATTGGATGGTGTCCGACTCTTTACATGTCCAATTTGTTCCTTTTTAAATAGGTGAGGAACCCATTGAGCTATTGGCAGAACCTTGTGCCATCAACAGCTTTGACATCGACCGTCAGAACCCATCGGTGAGTAATAAGTTTTGGAAAATTGCTGTGTGCGCGCGCGCAAGTGTAAATATCCTTTTTTTTTCTTCTCGGGAATGCCTTGCCGTGTATTGACAGGGCTTCTACTTGGTTGATGGTTTTTATTGTTGAAGTACAGGATGTTATATGTAGTTTGGAGTGGGAATCCGTTGCTATTTTGTCGAGGCCATAGCTTCTTGATCTGAGTCTACTGACATGAAGAATTCAGGCATATTTTGGGATCCTATCATTGTCTTTTTCCTTGTGTTCCAAGAGAGGATGAAGCTCCGGCCTAGTATTCCGCACTGAAGCTGTGATCTTTGGTGAAGAACATAGAAAGTTAAGAAACTGACAGTTGTTTGTACCAGTACATGTTTCAGTAAGAAACCTGTAAGTATGTTGTTACTATGGAAAAGTAAGCGTATGGCTAGGATTCATTTGTTGTTGTTTCTCAACTTTTTAAATGGAATTGAAATCAGCAAACACAGTAGAAAACTGTGCCTTGTCTCTACTATTCTTCATTGAAAAGTGGCCTGAACACCGAGTTATCCAAAAAAAATGTGTTGGATACGATTTAAGTATGTGGAAGGCAGGCATTTTAACCCGCGAGTATTTGTGTCCGTACTTCTATGGGCTTAGCTGTATGAGTAATTCTTTTAGGAGAGGCTACAATACATCTCCTATTTGAGTGTGTATCATATGCACCCCTATAAAAGTTATGAATTGATTACTTCTTATTAATAAACATTACGAATTTTTTGTATAAAAGTTACGAGACGCACCAAATGTTCTGAAAAGTTACGAAATACTAAAAAATGTTATGATTGCCAATGAGGTGGCCCAATATGGATCTCTTATTAAAATTTTCATTTTGTATTAAATCATAAATCGATGGGATTAAATTATAAAACAATAAACATGACAGATTTTTTTCTATTTACATAGCAGATAATTGAGCTTGTTGTGACGAGTTAGGAGTGCTATGTACGATGACGTCTTGTTAATCACTGCCCACTAAGCGGAAAATAATATGCTCAAAATATCAAACAAATTAGATGCCAATACACATCATGGTTAACCATATATATTTGCGGCCATAGAAGAACCTTTTGCACATTATTCACCTCTAGTGGATG